>PQWD01010506.1:0-24865 GCA_019425675.1 Leucinodes orbonalis
ATCTCTCAAATAAATATGTTGAGAAATCGTTTAACAAGCAAGCATGAGACATTTATTTACATAAAACCTGTTAGAAATAATGAAAAGGCATTCTTCTGATTTAGAATAAAGTTAATCCAAACATATTTATTAAAAAAAATGGAGTGGTGGGATTTGAATGTCTTGGCTTCTATCAATTATTTAAACTTTTATAAACTACAAAGTATTAGCCTCTTTAGGGGTTGCCACGACCAAATATTGCTAACGCCAGATCAGTATTATTCTAATAATTCTATTTCCGTTTTGGGATTTAATTTGTTATGGTTTCAAAATGATTTATTTTAATTGATGATTTATAAAAAAAAAGTATATTGTAGTCTTCTGTTGTAATGTAACTAGCCAGCCTTTTAAGCATGTTGCTGAGAAGGTGATATGGAATTGTTTTTCTCGTTATTCTCTATTTGTAATGTATTTATAAATATATATATTATCTAATAGTGCTATGGGCTCGGAGAAACTAGACTCCGAGGCTATGGGCTATTTCCTGTCAACCCTTTTCCTAATTAATCGCAAATTCCATTTAGCTTAGTTTTGATATAAAGCCAAAGCCCACACATTAAAAATAGTTTCCAGATGGCAGCCCTTAATGACATGTCATTTGAAATCATTATTTATCTTTTTAAATCTCAAATGCAGTAGTTACGCAGGTTGATAGAAATTAAATCGATAACGATTTGGTATCGTCAGTTCTTGAACGATTAATGTCTATTCATTATTTTAAAATTAAACGTTCGGAAATTTTGCGAGTTACGCATAGACGTTTCTTCACTTAATTTATTTCAACGTATCTGAAAGAGGTCGAATTTACCTCGAATATTTTATTAACAAATTATGCTTCTACTCCACTAGATGAAAAACCTACCCTTTGCCTAAAATTATTCATCATCGTCATCATTATCAGCTCACTAAACGTCCCCACCGAGGTGCATGAGACTACCCGTAAAGGGTGTTTTTTAGGCCTTAGTCGTCCACGCGGGCCTTAGTGCGAGTTGGACGGCTTCACGCACAACCTTTGAATCTCTTCGCAGGCGCTGCGTTTACTCACGATGTTTTCTTTCCTTCGTAAGAGCGTTGGATAACATATAATTTCGAAATTCGAAAACATATTGGTACGTCGTGGGATTTGAACCTCAGCCCTGCCGTTAGGAGGGCAACAGTCCACACCATTGAGCCACCGACGCTAAAATTATTATCTTATTAAAATTACAATAACTCACCAAAGCCGGAGAGTCGAGTGGACCGGCAGTCCTAGGTATAGACTTCTTGAAGTCATTCTCGCCGTCCGAGGGTCGGGAATGTTGGTCGCTCTCCCGTTCCGAGGAGTTGTACCTTTTCTCTTCTTTCCTCTCCTTGTACCGCCTCCCTTCCCTTAAAGTTCTTTCGTTTGAGTATCTGTAAAAATATCATGCAAAGACGGGTTCTTTTATGGAGGTGGGATCTTTAGACCTGTGGGAGTTTTCTACCTTAAAAACTGCGAAAAATCGCATATTCTAATTCCTCCCCTTTTTAAATTATGTAATATATAATATAATTAGTACGGATTTTCTGTTAAATTTTCAACAATTTGAAATTATTTACGCACATAAATACTTATAATGTACGGAGATCGAATTTAAAAGTTTTAGAAATCTTAGTGGAGTACCCGACATTTAAAATATTACTCAACATGTCAAATGCTGACACCATATATTGTTGGAAACCACTGACCTCTTGTCGAAGTCGGTCTCCCTGTACTTTCTCTCCGGGCTGTCAGAACTTCGGTAGCGATCCAACTCCTCCCGGGAGCCCCTGTGCCTCCTCTCGTCCGCATGGCACGTGTAGTCTACCTTACGAACAACGATGTCACTTGGCTCAGGATCCGTATATCTGTGGAAAGATAGAAAAGCTTGTACCTATGGTGATTCGTATTCCACAATCATGGAAAACTGCAAATGAATGGAATGACCTGCGTGCGTCTGTGTTTCCGGCCACGTACAACCCTGGGGCATTCAAAAAACAAGTGAATAGGTTTTTTCTGGACAAGCTCGCTTCATCTTAGGGCACGTTTCTTCCTCTAGAATAGTCTGTGCTCGAGAGCAAGCCCAATAAATAAATAAAAAATGCATTAATCAGCTTTTTAAGACCAACTGCAGGACACAAGATGGAGATAGGGCCATAAACTACTACGCGGGCCTATGCGGATAAGTGGTTAACTGCTTCCATTCAAATATAGCAGCTAGGACAATAAGATTGACGTGCCAAAGCACGGAGGGGTTCGATATAATATTATTCGGTTTATTCAATTTAGATCAAGATAAAGAACACTTTTGAATGTCAATTATATTATACTATCATCAACACACGCATACACACCCAAACCCACACACACACGCGCGCGCTTTCAACAAAATTGAACATACATACACGGAAATATTGGAACTATGTAGTGGAAGCCAGTCCAATACACAGAGCCCTGGACTTCATACTAGGGAGTCCAGGGCTACTGATATAATGGTACCATGATACACACATGAGTTTGTATGAATTGTGTTACTATATTTAATTATATCTTTGTGTTAAGAAATTAAATAAATATGTTTTATGTCTTCTTTTTCATCAATGGAACTGGAAGCCGCTCCGCCATTGGAGCTCGAAGCACATCTCTTCATTTGACTTTCTTAATTATAACAACCTACAGTTTTTACTTGCATACTTGTTTTCTGGTTTGACTCGTGCCATCAACAAGTCACGACTTTTCATGATTGCGGTTAAAACGTATCGAGCTATAAAATTATTATCATAATGTAATCTAAATTGGACCTTTTATAGTCGGAGTCATCTCTGGCAAGATGTTCAGGGCTCTTGAGCACCCGAGTGCGAGTCTTCGGCTGGACCACATCTTTCTCTTTCTTGCTCTTCTTCGAAGAGTCGCGAGAGAACAACTGTTTAACCTGCAAAAGTTTATATATACATATTTTAACTGAATAAAATGCTAATCGAAACTTACTGAACAGATCTGTGCTTCTTAGAAACATTATTGTTATCCACTAACGAAAGCCATTCAAAAGCGTAAAGTTGAAGTGTTAATTTGATGAATGAATAGTCCGAATAACTTGATGTCATAAAATATTATTGAAATATAATGATTATTACCTTCTCGAGTCCAGAAAGTTTCTTGGTGGCTTTTGGCGGTTTCGCACTGACTTTATCATCGGTTGGACTTTTCTCAAATCTGTCTGGTTTAGGTTCAAAATGTGACCCATCGTCAGCACTCCTCTCCCTCGGAGTGTACTCTTTTTTATAACTGTCATCCCTGTAATCTTTAAACCTTGCCATATATTCTCCATTCGCGTAAATCTGTTCAGCGGGATAATTATCTTCCGTGTGCCTTCTTTCACTGGCCAAAAATAGAGAAGTGTCTCGGACATCATCGTCGCTTTGGTGCATTCTGGGTCTTCGATGAAGTTCTCCACTAGATTCTTTCCTGAAATCGTTCTCGATACCTGAATCAACTAATCGACTATCGATCTCATACCGTCGTGGAGTTTCATCTCGATAATATTCACGGCTATCACCAGAGTCATGTCTTCTTATTGTGTAATCGTCTTTATAACGATCCTTGTTTTTAATCCTACGTAAGGAATTATGGTAAGACTCGGCTTGTTTAGCTTCATAACGAATATTTGCATAGTCATCTTCCCGTTCTTGAGCAATCTCGGGATTTGAAGCATAGTGACCTTTCCTCTTTCCAAACCAATCATCTTTGACCTTGTACTTTTGGCCACTAATGGTCTCGTGACTAGAATTTACGTTCTTCTTTACTTTATATTTCTTTTCTTTGTATTCATTAGGCGTAAGAATAGGTTTGCCTGTGTTGAATTCTAGACTAGGAGGCTCATATTCAGGCTCTGGTGGAAACACTTTTTTACCTGATCTGTATCTTGGATCGGTATTCAAACTATCGATGAACTCGCGCCTATCTAGTTCACCTTTGGGAGCCGTTTGGAAAGTTCTACTTTCTGTGTATTTAATTTTATGGTTATCTCTCTCATATTTGTTATAATCTTCGGTAAGACTGCTTTCAGCGAAGCCATCTCTTTCAAGTGTGTGGCTGTAATATCTAGCTGTTTCATCAACATATCTTTCAGTTGCTTGTCTACGTTTTTCTGCTTCGTATATAGGATCAGATTCTGCTAAATATCTGGTCACAGGTTCGACTGTATGAACTTTTTCACGCTCAATTCTTCGAGCATTTAGTCTGGATTCTAAAAGTTGACGTCTATGACTCAACTCGTTGAAATCTAGATCTATGTTATCCTCATTCTCCATAGTTTTTTTCTTTGTGTCCATACCATCTGCTCTTCCCCTAAATGTGTCAAAGTAATCACGAGATTTATCATTATTGGAAGGATATTCGTTTGCGTAAGTTGGCTCGAAGTCATCAAAACTAGTAAGTTTGTATTCTCTGAATTTTGGTTTTATAGGAGAATCAGTGATTTTGTATGATTCTATACTGTTAAAGTTATTATTTTCGTTAGTTTTGTAATTATAGTCATAACGATTTTTAGAATTTTTATGTCGTTCTTCGTAGCCCTCATCTTCATCAGAAAAGTTTCCATATTTCTCTCGGGAAGGAGAATAAGTTTTGTGTACAGTTTGCTTGCCAAGTCGACTGGATGTATTATCATTGTGGTCTCTTACTACTTGAGCAAACTACTCCTCTATCAGTCATTTTATTAACTGGTGATGGAACTCTTTCTGGACTTGTTGTACGGACAAATAAGTTTGGATCTGGACTGACGCTTGGTTTAATGTAAGAGAATGGCTGATTGATGTTAGTGCCGTTCGGAGGCGATATTAAATGTGTTTTTGGAGGAGGCGTTGATTGATCTTCTTTTAAAATCTTCACCAAATGATCTACAGTATGTCCTCGGGTTAATGGAGGCTTGTCAGGTGGCAGTTGACTGCTATGTATCATTTCTTTGTCACCATACACGTTTTCTTCTATCTTTCTGATACTTTCTTTTATTTTCTCTTTGACTTGCACGGGATTTATATCCTTCGGTATATGAGAATCTATCTCATCAACAAGAAGGGTCTTTTTAAGTTCAGTTTTTCGTTTAGGAGTTTCTGTTATAGGAGGTGATTTTTCTTTTTCGGAAGATTTCCCCCTTTTTGTCCGAACCGGTGGCTTGGGCTCTTGTTTATCGGGTGTTTTATATCTGGGAGGCTTTTCCACTGGGTTTACTTTCCTGTTTACACTTCCTTCACTTTTTATGCTGTCTTGTTGCGATAACTTCTGTTTCTGAAAAACTTCTAATGGAGGAGTTTTTTTGAAATAATCTTCTCGTGGCGAGCTCTCTATTATAGGTGAAAGCTGTGTTTTTTTATTTCTTAATGATTTCAAAAATTCTTCTGATTCACTACCTGATCTTTTTCTAATAGGCTTTTGGGTGTTAAGATTTGTATTTGATTTTAGATCTGAAACGTCACTTTTGCTTCTTTTCACAATAACAGGCTTAGTTGTGACTTTAACCGTAGCATCGGGACTTTTGGTTCGTTGAGCGCGCCGAAATAAAGTAGACAAAGATGTTCGTTCCTTTCTTTTTCTCGCGCTTACATCACTAGTCGATCTACCTAAAGCCGATTTTGATGGACTTTCAGAGTTAGCGTCGTCACTGTTTCTCCTGCCAGATCTATCTTCTTTGAATTTTCTTCTGTGCGGTAATGAGAAAAACTTCTCAGGAGGATGGTCGGCCGTGCATGTCACACTATCTGCCTGAGCTCGTACTTTGTCTGCTTCTTCTTGAAGTTCTTTTTCTGATAGATGAGTGAATGGCTCCTTCCTCAAACTTTTTGTTTGGTGTTCGGAAGAGGTTCCCCGCGATTCACGCGGTTTACCTGAAACAGATATAGTTTTTAGAACTCAATGTCATAATAATATGTGAAAACTCTTTGCATCAATACCCTAAATAATTGTATGTGAGTCCACTTTGTGTTCATAGAAAGAAACAAAGTGTATTTTTATGAACACAAACACACTTTTGTTATTTGTGGAAGATTAACTTATGAAAAATAACACCATGATTATACCCGTCGGTGTCATATTTTTAAGCAATTCGGCTAGCTTTTTACTCGCATATATGGTGTTGGTTATTTGACAACACAAAGTTTGTAATAGTTCTTTAATCTTATTCAAGTAATAAGCATTTTGGACTAAGAGTGGAATCAACAATATGAAAGCAGCAAACAAAAAATAAAAGCTGAAATTACTATTTATATTATTTTTAGTTCACTTTTGAAGTTCTGAAGTTGAAATAATGTTCGACTTTTTGAATTGCAAGACTTTTAGAATATCTAGATTTTAGCGTATTGATGCAAAATATCATTTGATGTTATTTATTTTATTATTATTAACAGTAAGTTTGATTATTTTGTTTATGTTTTAATTTCAATTAGTAGAAATATTAAGAATTAATTTCATTAGTGGCGTCTGTTATAAACATACCGAAACATTTAATTATATACATAAGACCCACTGAAAGCAGAAGACAAGTAAGTTTTAAAACAAAGTGTGAATCAATAAGATTAAATGCAAAACAATTTATGAGAAACATCTTCATAAAATATTCCTATAAAGGATTTGCGTATATACAAATGAAATTGGTAAATATTCTGTTTGGTAACAGCAGATAAGAATACAATTGTCACCATCGCTTCCCGGGCCGTGAAAAGTAATTTAGAGATAAATGTTAAGTAGGGACGTGTAGCGCTTTGTCACTCCACCGAACCTTTTAGAACCGATATGTCCACCCGCCTACCAACAGTGAAGATTATGACAAAACTATCAGTCGGAGGTATTTAGTACAGTAATGATAGTGAATATCGTAACTCCAGTGATGAACTGACACGGGCTAATAAAGTTGGCAAAGTAAATGAAACTAGTATTGAAGTGTCATGTTATTTCCTGTTAAAGAACCTCAGGCGACCGCAAATTATTGACACGTATCAAAACATGCAAAAACACATTGCAAATCAGCCAACAGACAAGTCATAAAAAGTGCAGATATCATTTTACGAAATGTAATTTGCAAATGAGTTGCCACGAAATGTTACCGGTGATTTAGTATTTAATCAATATACATAAAGTGTAAGGTCCGTTTTAAAAAAGATTTTTTTTGGAGAATTATTGAGATTATTGTGCACAATTTAACCTATCTGGGCATTCTTCAAGCCTTCTTTAATAACATTTTAATAGCATGTGTCCGCACTAGGTGGTCCTTATTCTTAAGGAAAATATTTTTTTTCTTTAATTTCGGGGGCACCACGTAATTTGGTTATATACCTTAAGAAAATATTACAGTAATTTTTTTGAATTTTTTTAACATTTAGAGGTCGCTACCAAGGTTTAAATTTTAAATAAAAAGCCAAAATTTGTTTTTCTCAGAATCCTTTATTTTTTTTAACCAGGTCTTAAAAATATTACACAATTTTTGTTGATGCTATGAAATAAAATAATCTGAATGATTTACTTTTAAGATGCAAGGGTTGACTTGTTAGTATTGGGATACTTTTTTCTATACTCTTTTACCAACAAAAGCAAATATTGCTTTTGTTCTTCATTTGTGGTAATTAATTTATTGTATTCTTCCATTAAAGCAACACCACGCTCAGCTATATCATTCACTACACGCAATGAATGAACAATATTTTTGGCAGCTATATAATCAGGGTCTTCGTTCCAGGTTTCAACGTCTTTATAAAAAAAATCTGATGAGATACCTAGGACCTGGAAGAATTTTAAAGAATTACTGCTCACAAAGTTTTCTATATTTTTTTCGTGGATGGTCGCCATGTCAAGGTTTATTCGTTTTAAGCAATCATGTGTGCCTTCAATTTTGAGTGCTTCTACCATTTTTTTCTTCTTTGGACTGAAAGTTCGTCATCGAAAAATGCAAGCGAAACCAGCTCTTCCGACAAATACCACAAGTGATTTAAAATCTTTTTCAGCGCAATAGTAGCTAGATTTTTGTTAACACTTTCAAAAGCTTTAAGGTCTTTTAATAATTGTAAGTCGTTTCTTGGTGCTGACTGACTGGTAGAGGCTTGAAACCAATATTTGATATAAATCATCACCGTGAAAATACATATTTCTCTCACAGCCTTTTCGTCCTTTTTCGTTAGCTTTAACTGATGCTTAAATAAATAAATTTTTAAACAGTACAAGGCTCTTGCCATCCATCTAGCTCGATGTAGACCAGCAGGTCTCCGAAATGAAACGCCTTTTTCAGGAACACCTCCTAAGAATATGATTGTAAGATTTAACATTTCTTTGTAGTCATCTCGAGGTTGATGTACTTGAAGTTGCTTTTTGGCAAAAGAAATCCTGTCTGCGGCCACTTCTGCAAGAATATTTGCCTCAGCGTCATCTGTTATTGTTTTGAAGTCGCTTTGGTCAATAGAGTCCCAACTGTTCTTAAATCTTTTGAATAATTGTATATCAGGACCACTAGATGGGGCAAGCGATTGATCCACTACACCTGACAACATAATTTCCATTATGTGGTGACGACAAGCAAACCAAAGCATATTTTTATCCATTTTGCGCTCCAAGAGAACGCATACTCCACTTCTTAAGCCGGTATTTACAGCAGTAGTGTCAAAACACAAACATTTTACTTTATCGCTCAAATTCCATGAATTTATAGCGTCGTAGACAGCCGACGCACAAGCTTCGCTTGTTCCACGTTCTAATTTTGGGACGGCGAGTAATTGATCGACTCCATGTCCTGATACCAAAATTGGCAGCCGATCTACAGTTTTGTGTCCAGTAATATCTTCTATAAGTTTACCGTCCCAATGAATTGTTAAAGACGAACTAGGTTTAAACTCGCTTTTGAGCGACTCTGCAACAGCTTTGCGATTTTTGACACGCTGCCGACGAATAGAAGATCTATTGACATTAAATTCTGATGGATCACAGCCTGCGCTTTTCAAAGTAGATGTCACGACCATAGTTGCTTTTCTGTCACTCAATTTAGAAACATCAAGACTGGAAGCTAATTGACTGTTAATAATATCTTTTCGAGCTCGTTTTTGAGGTGGTTGCATCTTCGTCAATTTTGATATAAATTCGGAGTCAGATGGAGTTTCTTCCCCACTTATTGTGGCAGACGATGACGAAATAAATGATAATGAAGACAATGAGCATTTTTCTGTTATAGACGAGATATCTTTGTTTTCACGCTCGCGCAATTTATCAAGCCGTTCTTTTTTCTCTTTTATTTTCTTACATTTGTTTAAACTTTTTCTGTCGACTGAACCAATCAAAAATTGGCGTCGATTTTGCCGCACTGCTAACAAAAACTGTTTATCTTCTTCTAAAGTCATAATATTTAAAGCATCACGATGAGCGATGTCAAATAAATCTTCTAACTTTTGTTGCCAGTTTTGTTCTTTTGTTTTCAATGCTTCTGAACGTTTTTTCCTGTTTTCTTTATTTTTTTTTAGATTCTGCCATTCTTTGAACAGCTTTTCAATTTTGCTGATGACATGTTTTTTTAATTGAATAGGTATGCCAGCTTTTTCCCACAAATTAATAACCCCACAAGCCGTCAAAGTCGCAGATTCACGAATACTTTTCTTTTCTTCATTTTTGTAGTAGAAAAAATATCGCAACACTTCGCCAATGGATGGTAAGGTTGATTGGCTTAATTCAGATAATAATTGACCGATAAGCCAAATCTCACTTTGATTTCTAGTAGTTATACTGAATCCGCTACTAGTAGACGCCATTGCAAATTGAAACACTTCACTGTAACTTTTACAAAAACAACACGTGCGCTCTTGTTGCTTAACAGAACTGAAGTGCGGGGCGATCGTAGTACAAATGAGGGGGTCGAGGAACGGAGAGGGGGAGGGGGATTAGAAGGTATAGTCTATGCTAGTTTCACTCGCACGTAACATGTTATGTACCTAAATTTTAAATTAATGGAATCACCATTTAAGCTGTATTTGAACACTTTTTGTAAAAAATTGACAGCTGGTAGCGACCTCTAAATCTTAACAAAATCAAAAACAAAAAAACATTTATTTCGTATTTAGAGGTATATAATCAAATAAGAAAGTGCCCGGAGGATAATTCGAAAGTTGAAAAATAAGGACCACCCTAGTCCGCACACAAGCAATATCAAATTCTATCTGGAAATCTCTGTCAACGGAAAAATATTCAGATTATTCTTATATAATTAAGAATTTCCATTCTTCGTTACACTTGAGATTATATAGGTTCAAAATAATAAGAAAAGTTTAAAAACCCTTTTCTGCGCGTGTTAAAACTCAAACATTGGCCTTTTTTGTTTCGGATCTTACATGTGCCTGCTAAAAATCCAAATGAGGTAGTAACATACTGTGCGTTGCATCATTGACGATGTCACATCTATTTATAGCAAGGTTTTTGGCTACACTCGAAAGCTTTATATTTCACGCGAAAACTCCTAACCGGTTAGCGATCTCTTTAGCAAGGCTTACCATTTGTATTCTTGTATTCTTAAACAACAAGAAGAATGATGGTCTAGTTACTGAACTGTATTGACCTCATACGTAGGTATTCAAATAATCTAAAAACTCTAGTACCGTTAAATATGTAAACATTAAAGTGCTTTCTAGACCCAAATTAAATATTTTATTTATTTATTTCGTACAAAGGTTGACAACTTAAAAGTAACAAAAAGGAACAATAAGTACAGGTAGGCTTATCTCTAAAAAGAGATTTCTTCCTGCAGACCAAATAATATAAAAGAAAACTAAAATGTTAGAGCGGTAGACGAAAGCAACCATGCACAATATACACTAATACTAACACATGAGATAGTATTGTTGAGTTGAGTATAGAGTTGTTTAGTATCTATAGGAACTAAACAACTGATAAAAATAATTGCATAACTTTTACTCTTGATATTATATAAAATTACTTTATACTTTAAGAGACTGACATCAAAACAAAAAAAAAGAAAAAGAAAAATATTTATGCACACGAACGTTTGCCTCGCCCTGGGATAAAACTGAATATTTTTGTCTCTCTAATCATAAGCTCTCTCTCAATTCACGTTAGTTTAGGTACAGAAAAAATAATTTATTGCGATAATGTTAAAACTCAAGTTCTCTATGCCCAATATAAGGCCGGCTGATGCTATAAGGCCACAAGTAACCAAGGTTTAAAACTACCGTTAATATTAAAAAAATAACAATTTTTCTATATCACTAGTCTGTTTTCTCTCTCTTTAACCTGTTACAGTGCACTTCTGGAAATAGATCTCCCCTATTTTGCGTCAGATATCCTGGTCGTGCGCTTTTCTAGTACTTACACTACACGACGTTCCACTAGTTTATACAGATTTGGTTGCTTGAAGAACACATATAACGTCGCAATCCTATATTCATTTATGTAACAGGCAGCCAAACGAGTAAAAGGTTCACCTGATGGGAAGTGACACTGGAAACCATGGACAATAGTACCTCCGAAGTAGCAGTGTGTTGCATTCCTTTTAAAAAGATGAAGGAATTGGAAAAGTTGGGAGGCAGAAGGTAATATGACGCTCACGTTGTTTCCACCGGTTTTCTGTGAAGCAGTTGTATCACGGCCGAGTCCTTAACTCATTGACCGCTAATGACGCTGAGAGGCGCCAGACACAATAGATTTTCTATGACTCCTGGCGTTCAATGGGTTAAAATTTTTAACGCCTCATCATCATCAGCTCATTAAACGTCCTCACCGAGGGCAACAGCCTACCCGTATAGGGTGATTGGGCCTTAGTCGTCAACGCAGGCCCAGTGCGGATAGGAATGCGATTTTAACGCCTGAGCCGCCTTAAAGCATCACAAACAATAGCTTTTCCATTGTGTCTACAATCCTAGCTGTCAAAGGGCTATACCTATGTTTTTCAGTTGAAGAAAAGCTTACTTTTTAATACGCTTATATTTTTGTCAAAGGTAAACGGTCAGTACGCTCACTTGGTGGTAAGTGATAGCGTACTATCGCTTTTTCCGTCAACACTGCCCTGCGCCTGTCACCCCAGATGTCTCTTATACCCGGTAACTTTACTAGCTACAATGCCCTCATCCCGAAACACACAAGTGCGGTTCACGAGACGCTAGCAGTCACTGCGGTATACCTACCTAGACAACTCAGGAAACTTACTCATGTACCTATTGTTTTTGACAAACACCTTATTTTTAAATATTATTTATATACGCCCGGGCACCATTCAAACACAACTGTATCGAGTGACTTCATTCATTTAGTCATTGAATTTTTTGGTTACATTTTCAAAGAGTATTGACTCGGCGAGGTGACTAACATGTGTAGGTGTGCCTTTGTGTCAATTGAAACAGGAAGCTTTTTATTGCACAGTGCACTAGAGATCGCGCACTCCATAGAAATGTAAGTGTAGTAAATTAAAAACTTTTTACTTTCAAGTAAAATCAGTTAAAATTTATTTTCATTTCATACTATTATTTAGCGACTATTTTGCACAAACTGCCTCCCCTAATGATTTCCACGCGGGCCAATCCCTTGCAGTTGACATCCATCTGCTACCCGCCACCTTAACCAGGACCATAGATAATACAGATAAAAGAAAAACCAGGACGTCCGTGTATCTAGTTGGCGATCGGCCTGCGCTTCGTTCCCGTTACGCTACGAACCTTTCCGCCAATTAAATGTTGAAAAATGTATTGTCCACGGTCAACCCGCTTCGCATAACTGTCACCGAAAACCTGTATCGTCCATTTGCGTCCTCTATTTCCTAAGCGTGATAATCTGATACGAAAACATAACTAATTCGCGCAACATATTATAATAATTCTGTCGTTTACTAATGCAGATTTCGCTATAATGTTTGAAATGTGACTTGCTTTAAATAAATCAGCATACATCAACTGTAAATACCGGAATCTGAACTAGAATGACACGAGCAAATTCAGGCAAGATGGCGACCTTCTTTAAGGAATAACCTTGTTGCTAAATTAAAGAAAATATATCTGCTTATCGCTGTAATATCTCCTGCCATTTTATTGGTGAGGGTTATCAAATTCCACCAGGTCTAATAGAGGGTGGTGGTGGAGGTTTGTGTATATGTTAATCACACTCACTCAACGAAACCCAAAAACTTTTTGTCACCAAGTGTACGGGACGGTCAAGACGCTCACCTGATAGTGATACGCCTGACCATGACAGAGCGGCTTTGACGGAGACCAACAATGATAGTCTGATAACTATCATTTCTTTTATTTTATAATTATTCTCCATCATCGCCCCACTGCGTTGACAACAGTTGTTAGGTCTCTTTTACCCTGTTTTCACTAGCTGCGTTATATTGGTTTTCTTTCTTCGTTTGTTGCTAATTTTTAATTTCATAGCACTCATAACTAACAAAATTCTGTCTAACACCGAAGAAAAGGAAGCAACTGAAAATCAGCACATGACCCCCATGACACTCTTCCTGGATCCGCCAGTGGCTACGAATTGGTCCGTGTGGAAGTTATTATGGGCAGGCCTATACTAGCAGTTCATAATAATTAAGTAAGTTCTGCAGTGTTGTCTGGTTTATGGCGTCTTTTAAAGATTGAGAGATGCAATCGCACCAGATATTTTTTCCAGTGATATAATAAAATCAATAAGCATAATCATAATTAGCGTAATATTACGTTTTACGCAAATTGCCGAGAGTCCTCATCCAGTCTCTACAAGCGATCATTCACAAGTCGTTAATCCATTCGGCCGGAGAGAAAAAACCATGAATATAAATATGTTTAATTTCAATTTACCGATTAACATTTTTGTGCAAAATCTCTTAGTTAAATTTAATGTTGGAACAAAATATTGAACGTTACGTACAAATTAATCTTTCGATAGCAATAAACATTTATACGATAAAAATAGAATACGAAATCTGTGGAACAACCTTTTAGAACGATTATATATCTCAATTTAAACGTATCCAATTGAAAATTGAACGGAAGCTGCCAAGGCTCTTTTAGATGAGGCTTGTTGGTTTTCGATCGCCGTGAACAATTTTAACACCTTTACGTCTACTTATCGATGTAGGAAGCCTTAGAGCTAGGGCCTTACTGGAAGCGTAGTGAACTAAATAATTTTTTCACTTATATATATATTAAAAAATATGTTACAATATTGGAAGTGGTTTAAGAACGAGATATTTTTTCAATTATCAATATGACACAATAGAGGATTTTTATTGGATAGACATATGTGGTTTTGCTCAGCATTCACAAAATTTGTTATAAATTACTAGCAGGAAATTCACAAAACTCTCTAACCAATTAAATAACAGATTTGAAAAATTTACTTTTCTTGAATTATTATTACTTTGTTTTTCAACGATATACTTTCGACTGGACCGGTGGTGCTTTCATATTATATTAATTAATTAATATTCACGATTAAAAGGATAGCTACGTAAGTAACACAGTGTGTTCAGGGTACTACCTGCTTTAGGACATAATGTCATTGCAATCGGTCGCTGGGAACAGCTGCTGAAAATGCCCTCTCCGACTCAACTTTTATATGCGACAACACCAAAAGAACTATATGTGAACAACAGGAATATCCCCTTGTCCCTCTACACTTAAAGGCATTTCAGTTTGACAAGATCTCGCGTTTAGACCAAACCATTACCATTAACCGCTATCATACTACTTTTTCAGACTACATCTTTGTTATTTCACTCAACATCTGACGTCACTATTTACCACGTCCATATTTGAACAAGTGGACAGCGAGCTCTTTGTCGTTTATTGGCGTCGAATTATTATGGCGAACGTTTGTATGTATGTATGCTTTGAACCGTGTTGCCGCTCGAATGTCTACTATCGATAATAAATAATAAATAAATATCCACTGACATTCACACAGCGCCATCTAGCCCCAAGTTCAAGCGTGAAGCCTGTATTATAGGTATTAAACAACGATAAACATACTTATTTTTTTGTAAATACATACATAATATACATAGAAACACCCAGACCATTACAAACAGACATGTTCATATGTACACAAATGTTTGTACTGCCCCGGGATCGAACCCCGATTGGGTGTTGCAGTCGACCTCTCAACCGCAACACCAAATGAGTCGTCATGGTGGATGGTGGGATAGCCTCGTAAGAGAAAATAATATACAAATCATTTTTTTGTGTTCAATGTTATGGACTGTGCTCTACTACCGGAGGTTGAGGTTCAATCCCGCACGTAGCCAATATATATTCGAATTTTCAAAATTATATGTTTACCCAACGCTCTACGGTGAAGGAAAATATCGTGAGAAACCTTGCGCACGCCTGCGAAGGTTCAAGGTTGTGTGTGAGTCGTTATCCGCACTGAGCCCGCGTAGTCGACTAGGCTAAACACCCGTACGGTAGGCTCGTGCCTTTCGGCGGGACGTTAATGAGCTGAATGATGATTTTTTCGATACTTAGATAGTATTGATACTAAATATATATTACATGTGAAACTACCGAAGTTTATTAAAAAATTATATCGATTAGTATCGATTCGATTGCTTCCGACTATTCCCAAAACTATCGATAATATCCTATTGATAATATAGATATTTCTAAGATCAACAAATCGATATACAAACTATGGATAACCTAGTACGGCACTGCTTTGACTGTATTTGCCGCTAGGCAACGGCCTTTTGGCACTATATTACACCACATTACGAGACATTAAGATGTACGGATTATCCGGTTACTTGCCCGAATAAATTAGTATGCTGAACAATGTTAGTTGAGGTACTGCTGGCCATCATATAATAAAAAACTATGAAAACACAGATACTGACACAGTGCAGCGCCATCAAGGCCTTATTAAGTAAGGATCTAGCTTGTACATCTGGTTAATTAACTAAGGAAAAAATAATTAATATTTCTTGGAATAAAATATATGACTTATAATACCTACTTAGAAAAGATCCTGGCTAATAATCAGATATGTTCTGATATTTGGCTTTTTACACTGGGATTAAAACGGAACTCCCGTATAGTAGCCGACTCCACAACTATTACTATTTAAGGTGGCAATAAATAAAAAAAAAATTAATTTCATATATCTCTCTCTTCAACCTATCACAGTCTTACTGCTGTACATAGGTTCTCCCATTTTACGTCAGATATCCCGGTCCTCCGCTTTTTATCAGCTCCACCAGGTCCTTTCGCAAGTCGTCGGTCCATTGGGCCTACGCTACACTTGCCAAGACGCGGTCTCGACTCCAGAACTCGTCTGCTCAACGGTCCATCGGTTCTGCGACATACGTGACCAGCCCTGCCACTTCAACCTGCTGACGGCGATGTCGGTAACTTTTCTTTTACGGATTAAATCCTTTCTGAATCTAATCTTTAAGAAGACCCCCAGCATAGCTCGCTACAATTTATATCATTGACTTAAAATACTATCGTGGTGACATTATGATGTAAGGAACCCATACAAGAATGTTTGAGCTGGAGGACAACCCACGACTTGGCACGCACCAGGATACACTAACAGGTATATATACAAACATTTAGCACTGTGGACTTATGAACATCGGAAAACAATGCACTCATAAACATCGCGCAGGTCATGTGAAGAATTTTTCTCGTAGGTTGAAATCATGTGTACCGTCATTAGACTATGCCACGTGCGTATGAGATCAATGCCACTTGTATTAGGAAGTTGGTAATTACGTGTAGTAACTGTTCTTCCTTCATGATGCTACGATTAAGACTTTTTAGCTTGAGTGAATCGTTTATAGAGATCATTAGAGATTTTCTGACGATATGATAGTGTTAAAATAGAAATAACTTGCTATTTGTATGATATCATACATATATATACATATATATTTTATATATATATATATATATATATATATATAATATTATATATATATATATATATATATAAATATATATATATAATACTATGATAATTAACTAAAAATAAGATACAATAAAATGCGTCGAGGAAATGTTTTGCATAAAGGTCATTTCCTGATAACAAAAATATTTGACGGAGAATAATAGGTAGAGCGTTGGTGGCTCAATGGTGTGGACTGTTTCCCTCCTACCGGGAGGGCTGTGGTTCAAATCCCGCCAAGTACCAATATGTTTTCGAATTTTCGAAATTATATGTACGTTTCCGACGCTCTTACGGTGAAGGAAAACATCGTGAGGAAACCTGCGCACGCCTGCGAAGAGATTCGAAGGTTGTGCGTAAAGTCGTCCAATCCGCATTGGGCCCGCATGGACGACTAAGGCGTAAACCCATACGGGTAGGCTCGTGCCCTTCGGTGGGGACGTTTTATGAGCTGATGATGAATAGGTATACAAATTCCTTAAAATTGTGTACAATTGTTTGATTTCTGAATCTCAAATAATTAATGGTTAAATACTAGTGGCTGAAAAAAACACAATATCCAACTATTTTACAAGTCGAGATTGTAGAGTCGGATTATTCAGTTAAAACCACACCTGGTGCAGTTTCGCAACCACCTGTAATGGGTTTTAACGCGCTAAATGATTTTCACTATGTCCACTGATTCGAACCCAGAAAATACAGATCAAACAGCAATCGAAGCTCAGTGTTTAGATAACTAGACCACGAAGGTTATATGCCAACAACAATTGAGACTAGAGTATACGACCGATATCAATCAAGATTGACATATGAATGGTGTACGGTAGATGTAAGTAGCGTCATGCGTCGGGTTGTTCCAACATTTTTGTTCGCATTGCAGTCTTTATTCATACTGTAAACACCAATGAAAGTATGGTTTTATGCACGTTAGTACCGTTTATTCTTAATTAATGCATGGTTAAAAAAGGCGTCGTCACTCAGCCTAGTCAGAACAACCCGTAGACACCGTTTTTTTATCATCTATAGGCAGACATTTGACCGCCATCTCACCTGATGGTAAGTGATGCGGCCTAGGATAGATCATGCCTGCCTAAAAACAGCCTATTCACGCTTGCCTTGAAGACAGCCAGGTTTTAATGATCGGGGAACACATAAGGTTTTAAAAGTAAGTTCTCTGTTGTTTGGATATCTACATGAGTACTGGGTGTTAGTAGGCAATACCACTCATAACTTCCGACTTGACAGTTAAATACTTTAAGTGTAAATGTATAAATAAATCAGGTGTAAGATAATTACTGATATAAGTGGACATCATGTCATAATTTCCATAAAATAGTTCATCATCATCAGCTCATTAAACGTCCCCACCGAGGGGCACGAACCTACCCGTATAGGGTGATTAGGCCTTAGTCGTCCACGCGGGCCCAGTGCGGATTGGACGACTTCACACACCACCTTCGAATCTCTTCGCAGGCATGCATGAAGGTTTCCTCACGATGTTTTCCTTCACCGTAAGAGCGTCGTATAACGTACATATATTTTCGAAAATTCGAAAACACATTGGTATGTGTCGGGATTTGAACCTCAGTCCTCCCGGTAGGAAGGCGACAGTTCACACCATTGAGCCACCGACGCTCACAAAAATAGTTACTGAAAAAATATTAGATTATTAAACCAAACTACTCATTATATTAACTACTCACTTCTTTATCACAATAAAGATTGAATAACTACAATAGGTCTGCGTTGTAGTAATATGTAAGTATTTCTTTGTTTTAACTAAAGTGTAAAATCATGCTGATTGTCAACGTAATGTATTGATAATTACGTCTTAACTACTAGCTTTTGTCATCATTTGGAATAATGATTTAGAACAATGAATCCTTATATTTTAAGTAGGTATAGTATTATGGTTGAGACTAAAAATATCACAAAGAACATAATCAGCATACCATTTAGACTTAATTCACTCTAATCCACCAACAGATCAGCGATAATATCTCTTGAGTCCACAATAGCATTCGATTAACATGTTAAGGAGATGTTTAATCACAATTTTAGTCATGTCAGTGGCTTTCGCAACTGTTGACCACAAAAGGTACCCCAGTTCGGGTCAATGTCGGGCAGAAAACCGCTTGTGTGTGCTTGATAAAATACAGATATCGTCATCCGATGCCTTTTTCGGTTCGCCTCGCAACTCCAGATATGTATCGGTTCGCCCCCACGCGTTTACTTAATGGATGCCTCAGGGTGCGAGCATTGGACCGCTGTTATTGATATTGCATGGATTCAGAGTGAATTAATTTAAATAGTACCTTGATTTGGGAGTACGTTGTGAAATCATGTAGTAAATTTTGGGGTTATAAAACACAGTGTTGATCCGTAGTATTGAGAAATTATTATTAATATTTTTTGCGTTAGGACTGTTTTTGGAATGGGCTATTGGGCTGCATAAAGTACTTGATTAGCTTACTAAATTACTGAGAGGAATGTAAACTGCACTGACAACCCTCTTTTAGGATGGTTTAGATACAAAAGATACATTTTCCCGTTATTGAGGCACAAGTTACGGTGAAGGAAAACATCGTGAGGAAAGCTTCATGCACGCCTGCGAAGAGATTCAAATGTCGTGTGTGAAGTCGTCCAATCACTGGGCCCCGAGGACGATTAAGGCCTAATCACCCAATACGGGTAGGCTCGGGCCCCTCAGTGGGGACGTTTAATAAGCTGATGATGATGAGGCACAAGTTAACAAGCTTGCATGCATGTTTACAAATTTAAAATTACGAGTCGTCATTGTGCGAAAAAAATATATTTTGTACTTTTCGGATTACAGATATTTGGCTTAAGGATAACCACAAATCTATCACACCGGAGATTCAAGTGTTTAGACTCTATAAGTTAGAAGATATAATACGGTAAAATTATGATAAAATTACGTCAATTTCAGACTTTATTTTAAATATTAATAGTAGAAAACTATAAGTTAATTGGAACAATTTAAGCGTGTCTACGGGGACCTCATTTACAACGTATTTTTTTTTAGTGAAAACTGATTGGCTTTTCTAAATGCTCAGTGTTTGCAGTAGCAAGATATATTCGATCATTCGGAAATTAAAAAAGTAGAGATCAATCTTAAACAAAAATAACACTAAAGGAACAGTTTAGAAATGCAGAATTTTGTTCCATTTTACCCCGCCGTTCCTATTTTCCCCGTTTTACGGTACTAGAAATTTTACCCCCGCGGGCCTCGTAAATCATAACTTTGGTAAAAGGCCCCGAATTACAGAAGTGAAGTTACACTTTAGAATTTAAATATTTTTTATTATTCATTATACAGTACCTACATTATCTATTTACATGGTTAGTACTTAAAATATGTGTGCGTGTATTTGTGTACGAAAGCAAACGTGTGTGTGTTAGTTTGTGTGCAGGTTCAGTTGCATGTGCGATTTTAATACTGATAGGAAACGTGTCTTTTTAATTGAAATCA
Organism: Leucinodes orbonalis; assembly: GCA_019425675.1. NCBI lineage: Eukaryota > Metazoa > Arthropoda > Insecta > Lepidoptera > Crambidae > Leucinodes > Leucinodes orbonalis. Next base: position 20,427 of record PQWD01010506.1, read on the forward strand.
TGTTTGGCAAACGTGATTTGTGACTTCGAACCTACAGTTTACATAACAGATACTGAATGATAGGCAGCGTCCGGTCCCAACTAGTGCTACACCAAGCTGAAGTTGTGTAACTCGGTCGTAGGATATTGCAAATACTACACGACAGCCTTAATTTGTTGGACTTGCCTTAGGGAGATTTATTCTAAATCCCCTGCAGTACTAATTAAGGCCTTGGCATAACTTATGTTGGGGCTTAAGTCATGAAATATATTAAATCTGTCTTAAAATGTTACAGTTGGAACTCAAAAATCTCACTCTCCTTTATGGAAGCCAAATCATAGTTTGTAATATGTCTATTCAAAATAACATTATGTCAAGCTACACACAGATTTTTTGTTGATCGTTTGTACAAAACAAACAAACGACGATACGACGCAATATATCTTAAAACTCAAAAGCATAACGCTAAATGAACTGACTATTATGAATATGTCACTATTAATTAATATAATGCCAGTATCCTTTTGATATTAAATTTCTAATTCTAGAAAATTTTTTGATCACATCAAATCAAATTGTCGATAGCCTCTTTATGTTTTTTACTCTTTGCTAAATGTTTTGAGTTTTTATACACGTAATTGGATGTTTAGATTTGATCTGACCTGATAATTGGTTAAGCTTTTTTGCCGCTGTCGTGTCTCGTGAACTATTGCTACATAGATGGTCATGTAGAGTACTCGTTCGTATAGCATCCAATTGTGTATCAGAATATTGATTGTTTGATATATAATTATTATGTCGGCGTTCGTTAAAAAATGAAGCTCTTCATCGATCGAGCTGTAATTTTAGCAAGTGAAAACATGAGAAACAATAATCTTTCCCATTTATATTGATTATTGTGCTGGTTTTCACAGCTCCACCGGTCAGTGGCTGCAGGGGGGTTACCGCCATCTCTTAAAACAGTATTGTTATAATGATACGTCAGCATTTTTGTACCAGAAAAGACGAAGTAATGTTATTGTAATACTGTTTTAAGAGATGGCGGAAACCCCCCAGATAGGTCTCAGACTGAAAATACATAATATCTCAATGACAATATTTGTAGCATCATTGTTACCATTTTTAATTGCTTTCAAAAATACCGGAATTTAACTCGTGGTCTTATCTTTTCTTCGACTAATACATTTAGATAAAACCTTCGACAGCGATTATCGGATCGCGATATATTTTTTCATATTGAAATTATTCGACTTCAGGGCCTTGCATTCATGAATGAATTTAATCGAGTAAATGAATGCTAATTGATTGATATCTATGGAGGTCAGGACGAACACGAAGCCATACGAATTTGATTGACTGTGGATGATTTTACTTAAAGTAACTGCAGTTTTGTATTTTTTGTTATTTAGTTTGCGATATTTAATGTATGCCCTGATCCCATTCTGAGAAAGTCTAACACTAGTAATGCGGACTTTACAATTTTTCGAAAATTCAAGATATTATTAGATATATCAAACATAACTCTGGCGTATCACTTACCATCAGGTGAGCGTCCAGACCGTCGTGTACACTTATAACATAAAAAAACTTCAAAAAACTCTATCCCAGTCAAAATGTTTAACTTTTTTCGACACTTTAGAAAATCAATATTTGCTTAACACTATTACATCAGAAACAAGATATTTGCTTACCACCAAAGACGTTCTTTTTTCATGTCATAAATGAACGGGACGATCAGTGCGCTCATCTGGTGGTAAGTGATACACCAAACCATGATAGAAGCAGTGTTGAAGGAAATTAATAAAAATAGGTCATACATTTTTTTCGTCATTACTGCTCTGCGCCCGTCACCTAAGGCGACAGATGTTTTTACTAGCTACAGTGCCTTCATCCCGAAACACAGAAGTGCAAAATACTCCTATTTCATGAAACGATATCTGGCACAGCGGTGGTACCTACTAAGACGACTAAATAGTAATATAATATGTTACTAAACTAAATAGTAATATAATGTAATATATATGGTTTTAGCTTCGTTAAGGTAGCTGGGATTATTTTTATTTTTATCTTAATTATATATAATAAATAAGACTTAATCATAACTTAAATATAATAAATCAAATTGAGATGATCAAGAATTCTTGTCAATATGTTTATGATTTTAACAGATTTCAAGTATTAATATCACTATGATAGCCGTTGAAATAACTGTCCCATAAACAAGTGAATCATGAGTTGCCAGTACTAAGAATGACCTGGTTGACCCTACCACACCCTACTATTGTCGGATTACGTTATAACATGAGGAGTAAATGCCAGGCGTTCTGCACAAGACATTGTGTTATTAAAAGAGAAAATTAGTATGTTATTTGTGTATTGCCGATATATCTATTGAATGAGCTATATTTTTATACTAATAGGATCGTGTAACCAAATTTAAATCGTACCAATTCATATCTTTACTTTGTTATGTGGGTAACATTACTGAATAGTGTTGCAAACATCTATCCTACTAGTTCATTATATCGTACTAAGTAGTATTTTTGTCGAGCAAATAATAATCGAAAATGCAAAAGGAATAGTTAAGTCAACCCAAAGAATTATAGAATTAAAAGAATTAATGGATATAAGTCGCAATGGAAAGTTGAGAGTAATAACTTGTTTAATATAAAAAATATAACAAATATTTTTTTAAAAGATGTATATTTAAAGGAATTTTAAGATTATGATATATAAACATATAACCCAACCAATATATGTAAGTGTTATTTCTAATTGTTCTTCCCGTGTAGATACAATGTTATGAAATCCAAAAAGAAATAACACCGATTTATCGACTAACACATTTTTAGTTAAAGTATACCTAGTGATAATTTTATTAGCAAAGGTTTTAATGACTTTCTGTCTCTATCCTTATGTAGTAGATGGAAAGAGACAAAAATATTTTAGTTACTTGCCAGGTCCCACTAAAACACTGACTTTAAAGTGTGTTAATATTTAGACTCATTTCTGTTTTATGACCTCAAATGGTGTTTCTTATTGTAACTGTAATTTAAGTGGTATTCTATAATTAACTTTGCTACCTGTTTCTCTTTCTGTGTTCAAATTTTAAGTTATCTCTTTCTCTTTTTGACAATTGCCGATGTACGAGTATATAAATTATAGATGATACTCCAACTGCATTAATTCTAACTCGGGCAACTGAACGTGAGACTTTCGCTAATTTATTGAAAATCTAGCTTTACTTAATAAAAGAAACACCATCTTGAAGTTCACAGTCATCAGAAATGAGACCTAAATGGTTATCGGTTCATTTCACAATCCACCTCACTCACCGAATCGTTTGACGTGAACGTCTCTATTAAAAGAAACCGATTTGGTCTCTTTTTCCTTCGGTTCGGTATATCGGTTTTGGTCTCGTCTACCTTATTGCCATCTTCGGTGTCTGACTTGACACCAGTTTCGGACATTTGGTATCTGAGGTACGTCTTTGGTACCCCTTTCGGTAACTGTTACTGTCAACTTGGATTTTTCGTGACCATCGGTATGCTTTTATTTATCTGAAAACAGTTTCAGTGACTCAACAATGATTCTTTTTGCAAAGTCAAAAATGTTTACACTTTGGAAGACTAAAACGTTAAAAGTGTACAGTAAATTAGTATTTTTGTAAATTAGTCACTCCTAAAATTTTGCCTAATAGGAAAACTAAACACATTGCAAATAGTACTTTGGTCACGAATAAACTAAAGCGGATTCTAAACATTTACACTATTAATATGGAGAAAACATTTGTGTCTATAACACAACTAATTTGACATTAAAGGTTTCTTTAAAATTGCAATGAGAATATTCACAAACCTATTCAGTTTCTCTATGAGAATTATTACTTATGGTTATGAATATTTCAGTAAGAATATTATCAGTTATCAACAACTTACCTCTTTACATATCTGTGAGTCATGCGTGAAGGTTCGCTAGCAAAGCCACAGAGTAGACTTAAGCCTCATCTTGCATCGAGATCTGAAACAAACATTTTTTATCATATTAATTAATAAATTATTAATAAAAATACAAACTATTCCTGATTCGGAAATAGGAAACAGTAAATTTACTTTTCGGTTACAAACGAGCAGAACATTTAAACTAAATTCATTTTGAAAATGAAACTTCCGGCTTCCATCATCATCATCAGCTCATTAAACGTTCCCACCGAGGGGCACGAGCCTACCCGTATAGGGTGATTAGGCCTTAGTCGTCCACGCGGGCCCAGTGCGGATTGGACGACTTCACACACAACCTTCGAATCTCTTCGCAGGCGTGCATGAAGGTTTCCTCACGATGTTTTCCTTCACCGTAAGAGCGTCGGATAACGTACATCTATTTTCGAAAATTCGAAAATACATTGGTACGTGTCGGGATTTGAACCTCAGCCCTCCTGGTAGGAAGGCGACAGTCCACAC
>PQWD01010506.1:26514-71619 GCA_019425675.1 Leucinodes orbonalis
TTAAGTAACATTTACTCGCAAACTATCTGCAATTGGAATGGGTTATGAACTTTTGAATGAGGAACTTTAAAAAGTGAGCGTTGTAAAGGATTTAGGAATTATTCATGACAGTAAACTTATTTTCGATAAGCATATAGATTTTATCGTTAGTAAAGCATCAAAGGCGCTTGGCTATATTATGAGGTCATCAGTAGATTTTCGGTCACTTAAGACTGTAAAAATTTTGTATTGTGCATTCGTCCGCAGTCATTTGGAATACGCATCCCAAATTTGGAACCCCCAGTATGCTGTATACATAGATCGAATCGAACGCATTCAGAAACGTTTTCTGCGGTATCTAGATTATAAGGCCCACCTGAGGAGTGCAGGCTATCAACATCGATGTAAGCGGTACCATTTCCTACCTCTTGCAACGCGGCGTAACATATGTGATATTTGTTTCTTGGCACAAGTTGTCACTGGTAAGGTGGACAGCCCTGAGTTACTATCTAAAATTAATCTGAATACTAACCTCTTAAAATTTCGTTCACGTTAAATACTAAATATAGCACACACTAATACTAACTACAAGCAAAATACATTTCTTGTTCGTAGTAGTCGTATTTTTTCCGTTTTGCCTAATGATATTAACCTGTTTTTCACTAGCATCCCCTCGATAAAAAGACAAATGACAAAATCGTACTTTGAGGCTCTTGAACCTTGATGATATTAAATAATATTTGTTTTTGTTAAATACATATTTAATGTAAGATTGTGGTTACCTCAATATGACTTTTGTAATTTGATTACTCATATGTGGAGATTTGTAATTAGTATTGTACTCTTATCATATTGTTATACTTTACTATAGTGTCTTTTAAAACTGTAAATCTCCAAAAAAATAAATAAATACCCAGCAATTTTACTAGCTACAGTGCTCTCATCCCAACCCAACAATCTGCATTAGGCCCGCGTAGTGGTCAAATCTACCCATGGCTATGGTATGTGGGAAGGCTTGTCCCTGCAGTGTGATGTTAAAAGCTGATCATAATGATGGTGATTCTCAATTCCCTCACCTCAGTAAAGGCTAGTTTTCACTAAATATTCATACTTTGCAATTCAACTATATAAGAATTGGTGGCACCGTTTACAAGCATATTAATGACTTGTTAAAAATTGCTGGTTAAGACAAGATGAGAAAAACAGAGGACCAAGGTATCTAGCCCAAATGGGGAGACGCATGCCCAGCAGTGAGCTGCAATAGGTTGAAGAGTGAGAAGGTTTTTCTTATCGTTAGTCAACCTGTTCCTTCCTAGGCATCGTAGATGATATTACACAGTGCTATGAACAAAAAATAAAAAAAGTAAAAATATATAATAACGAATTCCTTCAATATCATGGAGAAAGCCTTAGGTTCAGCAGATTTTTATTTAGAACTTAAGAAACCTTGTCAATAATGATTAAATATATGTGTAAAAACTTTGCTTTGGCAGGCTTTGTCCATAGTGCGAGGAAAGAAATGTTAACTTCATCTATTTATATTTAAGAAAAACTAAACGAGCAAAAATCAAACTCACCCACATGCTGAATGAATAGTGGTCGTGTTGTAAGTAATTCAAGTTGTGTATCTACCCATAGAATCGCAGTTGTAGGGCGCCGTGCACCCATGGGAGCAGTATCGTTGTAGAAGGGCCTTGCGGCATTGCGGCACTATGGCAACCTTGTTCTTTAGACAGATATAAATAATACCGATTTTACTCTAAACTTACATACCATGCTAAAACTCGAGTACTATTTATAATGTTGTAGTGTTATAATATGAATATCAAGCTTATTTATTCAGCTCATCGTCAAACCCTGCAAATATAATAAAATTATATTTCAAGTAACGGCTGCTGTAAAAACAGATGTGCTGTGTTACCTACCTTTGAGCTTAATTTTCATATAATATGTACGAGTACAACTCAAAAAGCACTAGTTCCACTTGTAGGCACATTATAGCATCCATCACTAAATAAAAAGTGGCACATATATCCTTAACAATTACAATCAACATTGGGAACTTTTCAATTACATTAAACAGTGTATTCATTTTTGTTTTGAAAATATTACTGTAATACATTGTACTATACATAGGATCTTCATTAAAGTATTTCTGAAATCACTCTAAATTAGCATGAATGAATGCGTGTCGGTAGTTCTAAGGTTAGTTCTCTTACGAATAAAATCATTTGTGATCTTATCCCTAATTCTTCTTTTAATTATATTTTTTAGTTTTAATTATTTATTTTTAAGTGTTTAGGGTGTAATATTTTAGTTACCGAATTATGTAATGTAAAAGTTAATATTTAATATATAATATCATTGCATGTTAAAACTAATCTCCAAATATTGTTTGAGAAATATAAAAATAATTTTATCCCTAAAATAAACCCTGAGCATAGCTCGCTCCATTGTGCGTTCTGTTTTATATTAGATTTAATTGGTAACATCGTCACACAATTTATTCTACTATAAAATAACCAATAACACTAAGTTGTGCTGGTATCGTAATGTTGTTTGCGACAATTAGCGGAATTGCCGCCCAGTTTTTTTAGAAAACCATGACACAATCGCCAATCTTGCCACCAATCTTGTCGCCAATTCGCGCAAGGAATCTTAACAATCTTTAAATATTCTAAAGATGAACATTTTCCGTGAAATATTTGCGGGATGCTTGATTTATCGAAGCGTAGCTATTGTCTGGTGTCAGACACGTTACTTTGGATCGCGATCGACGGACTCAATTGGAAAGATAAAAACATGAAAGCACTTCTAGACAGGCGATTTTTCTGCTGATGACTTTTTTTTTTAATTATATTTTTAAACATGTTCTCTAAAATAGATCAAAATTTGGTTTATTTACTTTTTAAATGTTGCTTCATTCACCTTATAATTTAGAAAAAGCACTTTAATACAAGTACACTCGTAAAAAATTAAGTATGTACAAGATTTACCTGCACCCACTTCCTTCTTAAACATATTTAAAAGTTTTTTCCTTATTTCTAAAAGCTTATTTCTATAACATTTTCATCCGGATCGCCTTTAATCTTATGAATGCAGAATTTTAATAACCAAATCAGAGGTTTATCTCCATTCAAATAAAAAACAAAATTTTAAAAGTTTTTTTGTAAGAGCCTGATCCGCTGGTTCTACAATCAGATTAATAATGACAAGAAATCGTATTTGCTAACTATATTTTTATTCTAGTTCAAAGAAAGCTGAGAGTTGTTTGTTTCCATTTACATTGTTTGCTATTTAGCCAATGTTTTGTAACTCAAGTTAACAGTGCACTTAAAGTAATTACGTTACGTGTTTTGTAACTTTCTAAAAAAGCTTTTGTTTTATTTTTGTGGTAAACGTTTATTGGATAAAAACCGTTACCGAAATAAGGCACCCGTTCTGACGGGTTCGGACCTCATTTGCGTTTAATTTCTGCCCCTTTCGCACTGCCCAGTCAGCCATGCCCGACCCTACAAAATAACAATAAACCTCACCTTTCTTCCCAAATTTTTGCACGCAATTTTGACGTTTTTATACTTCACAAGGTTCTTTGATTATGTTGTTACAGTAACTTATCCACAAGCAACACATCAGTAACAAATGTAAACACAACTTTGATGTACATTTTTACTTAAAATGTAAATACACACTTGTAGTACTGGATGTTACGTCAAGTTATCATATCGCAGTTTGATAATCAGATATACATTCGTTTTGATAGAAGTATCACGGACAGATGAGGTCGAACTTAATTCTAAAATATAGGTACAAGCTGAAAACAATTAAGTACTAAAACATGCGCCTTATGGAGTCTAAAGTATTTTCAATCACTTAAGCTTTTACTTTATCACCGAGAGTCAGAAATCATGCAATTGCAACTTAGGCTATAACAATTCAAAGTTCTTATTTTCCCAAATTTTTGCATAAAGCATCAAGGGTAGTGTGCAAGTATTTGCCAGATACTAAAGTTAACTATACGTTTTTTTTTCACGAAAAAAACGGTAATATACGTTTTTTTACGAAACCTATTGTACAAATTGGTGAAATCTTTTAACAAGACTCCATGACACGAATATTTTCAATTAAAGCTACGGCGTTAAAGCTTGGTTAGTGTCATGAGTTGTCACCGCTGGAGCCGCTGGTAAATCATTATTTGGTATATCTAGTGGAGGATCGCTACGATTTGCCTCGCTCCAGAGCGCTGACAGCTTGACGCACGTCACAATGGCTCGCTGCCTCCCGTTGCTATCAAACGTTTTCCAATAGCCCGTTTAGACAGCAAAAAAATAGAGACCTCTTTTTAGATATGGTTTCGCGTGATATTTTAAGAGCGTCTGGCCTTGTTTTGTGAATATAAGGAATGTTCTATTGTATAGAATACTTAAAACGAGATGCTGTTTAGTCAGTTGTTCAGTGACATACAGCTGAGTATATGAATAAACCAAAATAATATTATTAAACTTTTACACATAAATATCATCATCTTTTGATGCTTACTACAACATAGTTTTAGTATAAGAGAAGCCAAACGAGGATGTTGCTCAAAAAGGATAGTGATGCCACTTTTTTAATATTATAAGAGTAAAGGACAATCAGGACGCTCATCTGATGGTAAGTGATAGGCCTGACCATGACAGAGCAGCATTAAAGGAGAACAACAACTGCTAGACATTTATTATTCTCCGTCAATGCAGCACCGCACCCGACACCAGAGACAACAGATGTTAGATCTCTTATACCCGGTAATTTTACTTATCACGTCGAGAAAGAATGTTTGTTTTTTTTACTTGCAAACATTTTTATTTTTTATGTGATTTTCTTGTTATCTAATAATATAAATTGACCTTGAGGCTTTTACCTGAGGGTGACTAGTAGAAGGACGTCGGCGCGCGTAGGTACATTTATCTCACTAATTTACTTTTAATTTACGGCAAGTGTTATCTGGGTAAGACAAAATATAAAATCGAATGCTGTGAATTGTTATTAAGCATTTTGGGAAGCTCTGGAATTAATTGCCAGTTTTCTCGAAAAGTAAAATTTGGTATATTCAAGTCGAGAGTAAATAGGTGTTATAGGTAATTGTGCTTTATCTTAAGCATCTCCACCTAACCAAACGTTGTCTAATGCGGACCTATTCTGTGTCAAAACCAATACTAAAGTTGGAAATTTAATATTGCATAGATTAGTAGTTAGAAGACGTTTATCACTAGGTTTACGCAATAAAGTAGGTAGTAATTTGCATTCCACTTATTTCTACCGCCATAATAGTTATAGCTGTATAGCTTTGTTCTAAGCTATACTCCGAGCAAAGCGAGCTCTCCGCTTTCTTCACCCAGTCCTCACCAGCACCACCAGCGAACTTTCGCGATTGCCAAGACGCGATCACCACTCTAGAACGACTTCTGCTACGCGCGAGCTATGCCGGTACTTATTAGTTCATAGTGACGAACTATTTAGTAAAATGGTTGATAAATCGCGGCTACTACACTGAGTGTACCGAGTTCGATCCCTAGATAGTACAAACATTTGTGTGCATGATCTGTTTGTATTAGTCTGGGTGTTCCAATACTTAATATGTATGTATTAAAATATATATATGTGTATGTTTCTCCATTGTTGACTACCCATAATACAAGTTTCACGCTCAACTTGAGGCTAGATGGCACTGTGTGAATGTCACTGGACATTTATTTATTTGTAGTAATATTTAATATCTGTATGTAATTACGTACCAACGGGTTTGGACAATCGTGCTGTGTAAACATGCTTATGGAATCACAGTATACACAGAAACCTTAACACCATATTCTATGTTTCAATGTATTTAATGTTTTGTGTATCAAATAAATAAATCCCTAAAGAAAGCCGCCAATATATAGATCAAATATATAAAACATTCATCATATATAATACATATCATACACGTTCTTGGTGATAATAATATACAATTAGGTAATAATTTATGTCCTTGGTGATTCAATACTACAGTAATATCGCCCTTGGAAGGTACTAAACCAGTAATTAATTAACTTAATTAGTTAACTAAGTCTCATTTCAGCGCAAGGAGATAAGACGCCGTCTTGTTACGTAACCTACGAGAAATAAAATATAAATGGCTGTAGGAAATCAGTCATGCTTTAAATATAACATACTAGTGAACATCGTTTAGCATTACATTCGCATTATGGTCGAGATGATACATGCCAAAAGATCGTAGACTTATTAATTTGAGGTTTTATTATAGATCATCATCATCAGCTCATTAAACGAGAGGCACGAGCCTACCCATATAGGGTGATTAGGCCTTAGTCGTCCACGCGGGCCCAGAGCGGATTGGACGAACTCACACACAACCTTCGAATCTCTTCGCAGGCGTGCATGAAGGTTTCCTCACGATGTTTGCCTTCACCGTAAGAGCGTCGGATAACGTACATATATTTTCGAAAATTTGAAAACACATTGGTACCTTACCCTACTGATCATTGCTTAAACAAATTGTACATTTCAATTCGGTTAAAAATACTTGAAATCATAACAGATATCCCCTAGTAAATGTGGAAACTTTTCAGAAGGTACCAAAACTTTAGAAGATAAAGTAACCAATAAAATTTAAGTTGTAAAGAAATGATCAACATTCATGTCAAAGTACTGGATTAGAGCGCAGTTAAGTATTCCTTAAAAGCCTTTAAAAAAGGTTTTTACATCTGTTGATTTATCTTAATATCGGACAATGGATTTTTTATGTTATAGGGAGCAAACGAGCCAAAGAGTGGCCTGATGGAAAGTGATCATCTCCGCCCAGAACAACGGAGACACCAGAAGTGTCACCGGTGCGTTGCTTGCCTTTTAGAAATGAATACGCTCTTTTCTTGAAGGTTCATATGTCATATTTGCCAGAAAATACCGCTGCTGGGAGGTCTTTCCATAAAAGCAGTGTGCGGGGAAGAAAGTTGCGCATAAATCGAACGGTTATATTTAACAGAAATGTGTAAAATATATACCTGCGCAGCTAGGGTTGCTAGGGATGATGACCTGACCTGATGGACTGCCCTTCCGATTAGGTGCGACAGCATTCGGCCTAACATATGGATAAAAAGCTGGGAAATATTTAGTTTTAATGAAATTTCTAACAATGCAGGGTTTGTTAGAAATTTCATTATTTACCCCTGTAAAATCTTATATATATGTATGTTTGTATGTATATGCATGTGTGTATATATAGCTTGCTGTTTTATTATTCATTATGTGTGCCAATGCTGTTTTAGTATATGTATCTACAATAAATGTATCTAGTGTGTTTTCATATTATTATTCTTATGTGTATGTTGTGTTCATTATTATATTTACATGTGCTGATTGAGTTTTGAGTGAGATATATACCCTATTTGTCCATATACTCTTTGATAAACTTATAATATATGTATTATGTAAAGTGCGTGTATGTAGTAGTCTCTCTTTGAAGGTAGCCACGGAAGACCAGTGTCATGGTGTCTTCATCACCATGGCTTTTGCTGAGTGGTATACCAGTTCTGTGTCTTTAGATTTAAGTTCTTATGTTTATGGTAATATTGTGTACTGCCACAGAATAAATATTTCTTTCTTTCTTTCTTTCTACATAGGTTTTACATATTCTGTCGAGTGTACGATTCTTCCAGTAAATTGGTGAGCATATATTAAGTGTAACCCAATAATTATAAATAATAAAGGAACAAACAATTATTGTACTTATTTATATATTAACACAAAAGTGTATAGGTATGTTTATCTGTAGTTTAGTGCTCCTAGTATAAACTACTCTCTAAAATTGATAGTTTGTTTGTTTAAACATTTAACACAAGTCTTGGTTACATTGAATGTGTACAATCAATAAAATAATTATCTGCTAGGCTCTTAACAGTCCTTGTGTGGTATGCAACACATCCTCCGGGACCGTCGGATGTCCGGCGTCCGGCGATGCGCTCTGCACTCGGCGGATGCGCTTAGCCTTGCACCGTCTTTGCGGCCAAGGCACAATCAAAGGTTAAACTTTACACGTTGACCTAAATAGCTATATACGATGTTAGACTTTGAATTTAAACTTTGGTAAGGAGACGGGTGGAATTACGCTAAGTCGATTTATATTAAAATAAGAATGGGCTTTTTTGATGAAAGAATCTCAACCGACTGACCGATTGACTTCTTTATCCAATCCTACGCGTATTTTGGGAAGACTTGTAAGTCGGGGCCACTAACGCAATGTTATTGCTATTAAAAGTAATAAGAGATTGTCTTTAGAAATATTTACGTAAAATATATTTGATTTCAGAAGTACTCCTTAAAAACTCAGTTGAGTCATTTTTAAAATATGTTTGCGTATTTAAATGAAAATATACTGGAATGTAATTAGATTTGAACCAATCATATTTAATGTTCATATGCACGAGTTCTGTTTTTAGAAATGATTTTGTGAATAATATATTACAAGAAGTACATAAATAAATTTTTGAGATACACACACCTAAACATTCACTCATAAAAACATGTCAAAATGCGGAAACTAAATTCTAACTAAGCGAAACTTATCGGCATTTTAATTCTTTAACTATACCATATGACCATATTTAATAAAGACACTGGCATTATTTTCAATATTTGTATATGAAAAATGTACAAAAAAACACAATAGCATTTTATCATTTTGTTTCCTGCAGCAATATGAAAATGAACTAGCAAACTTGTGATATGGAAGTCAAACAAAACAAAGGCAATAAGGAACTTTTCTTCTGATACCAACTCTGTTTTGGTTGTTTTGAACTCCAAAGCATATTCAAGAACTGGAGTTGTTTGCAAGGAGCTAATATTTACTTTGTTCGTATCTAGGTCGATCGAACATTTTTTAATTTGGACTTGTTAACGCATTTCTGGTTAAGGTGGAATTATTATCTTAATACTTCAACTTGAAGTTCCGTCATGGTTAGGCGTATCACTTTCTCTCTAATATTTTTTTCAAAGTATAGGTTATTATTATTAGATTTTACATGAATACTTAATATTATAAAACCGATAGGTCACTTTAGAAACTAAGCTGAATCTTGATTTCGTTGTTAATACTTTGCCGCCGATATTTTTCTATGATGAAATAAATGTATAATTTACAGGTATTACGTAAACATATACCCAAAAAGATATCAATAAACCAATATAAACAACAAACTTTTATCATTATATACAAAACAGTGCCTTGTTAATTTATATAAGGTTAATATCATGAGTAATCTTAAAGCCATACGAGTGTAATGAATTCCTGCTTCGGCGAAATTACTCGTATGATGTGAAAACATATCTATATCTAATATAATCGAAAGTAAAACAATGAGTTCAGTTCGTCGACCTTTTTAATGACTATCTAATGTTATTGTTTTCTGTCAACACTGCTTCTGTCAAGGTCAGGCTGACCGTCCCGTTCATTTATGCCCTAAAAAAACTTTCCACGATGAAATTAAAAGTTCAATAACTCTATTGCGGACCAAGATTGATTAATGACTGATGATTAAACTTACAAATTCGACAACCCATGTGGTGTAATCACAGATTTCCCAATACAGGAGATGGGGCAAGCCGCGTTTTTAAGCGCGACAAATGTAAGCTCAACGAGCATACACTGGCTGCCAGTTTACGCTCTGTGTAAGTCGCGTCCAGACGCACGCATTTTAGAAGAAAATACCGTTTATTTTCCAAAATGCCGTCCTGTGCAATAGTAACATGCCATCATCGCAGTGATTTAGTAAATTTAGCAAATAATGGAATAACTTTTCACAGGTAAGAACCGAAAACTTTGATTTATATAATTAAAAAAGGATATTTAAACGAATCGTCCGTTTTTTATTCATGAAAACATATCACTGTAAATTCTTTGTAACGATCTCGGTAGTTATATTACAATGCGGCTGTGCTAACTGTTCGTCGGTTCGCAATTCATAATATGCGCGCAATGGTTAGCGAACATTACTCGTGTTCCACTAGAACCATTATTCGGTAGTACGGCCCCTGACCGCGTCCGTTGGTACAAACGCCTAGTGAGAACCATTTTATCGACCCACCTATCGATATATTCGTATGCAGTCTTGTATGGAAGCGGAAGGTTTTTGTTTATTATTTTACGTTTGTATTTTTTTATATCCTCGATTCTACTAACAGTATTTAAGAAATATTTTGAGGCTATTTTATTTATATAAAGTTATTTTTATCTTTTATTCGATATTTAAGTTTTGTTTAAAAACATAAGTACATAATAAGCGAACAAAGTTGATAAGAATCACGACTATTGGCTTTTTATCAATGGTGACTGTGAACACGCCACGGCCATTTTTAATTTGTGAATGTGGTTGTAAGGATTTTATAAAATAATGAACAAATAGTGATTTATTTTATAACTTTTTAACATTTATCATTATATTATGTCTGCCCTTTTCTGAAGCTATTCTATAGTAATAGTATCTAATATTTAAGGTTCCCAGAAGATCAGCGTTGTAAGTTTTACGTTTATTATAACATGGAATAAGTAACCCTTTACAAGACAAATATTTATGTTAATTTTACCATATCTACTCGTACATACTCGTATCTGCATTGGGTGTTGCTATTTAAAAAAATATATGTTTTCATTCTAAACATTATCTCTTGAAATGTAATTAAAATTTACTTTCGCTGTATTGATTTTTAGCGATGATATGATATACATACGTCGATCGATAATTATAGTTCTAATAAAATGAATAATACGCGGCTTAATAATATTGTTTAAATAATATTATTAAAGTTCCTCAACATTATTAATACACCAATAATATATTTCATTTAAAATTAACATTTATTTCACGTAACCCAAAATTAACAGTAGGATTTTTATTTTGAATCTTCGTGCAGGTAATAGAAAAAGTATCGACATCTATCGATATAACGCTTCCCCGCATGGATCACCGCGTTCAAGGTGTCCGTGATTGGGTAAACATTGACCAATGACGAGTAATATTTTAAGTGTAAGTATTTTTAATGTGTGTGTGTAAGTTGAAATTGCGACATTGGGTCTTCTTATAAACTTAGCGACTCGTCCGGTCTAATTGTTATTCCGATGTCTGTGGGTGTATGGTCGAGACATCGCTACTACACCAAGGGTTCCGGGTTCTCGGGCAGTACAAACATTTGTGCGCATGAACATGTCTTATTGTAATGGTCAGGGTGTTTCTATGTATAGTATGTAAGTAAGATTATTTATGATATGTATATTTAATACATACAATATCATAATATAGAAACAATACATTGATATATTCAGTGTATTTTTATCTTGTTTGTCGTATAAGGTTTATTTATTTAAAGTATCATTTAAGTTATATTATATTTAATGTCTGATTTATGTAGCAGTTGTGAAGCTTCTCAGTGATTTCGAGTGATGATGCAAGTTTTCAAAGTATTTCATCTTTGGCTGATAATCTGTTCAGTTTTTTAATGTACCAAAAATTTCAATGTTGTTTTTATAAATGCCCAAAGTATTCGGCCTCATATTCCTGACATGTTAGTCAATTTCGAAAATAAATATATCCATGCTATTTTAATTTCTGAATCATGGCTCAAGCCATGTCTTGCATCTTCCTCTTACTCTATCCCTGGTTTTAAACTAATAAGAAATGACCGTGCCAATGGTAGCGGTGCTGGTTGCCATATATCTTCGTTCGTACATTTCCTTTACTATTATTAACGTGTCAACACAGCCACTCCATTAAATGCCGGCGACATCTTTTTTGAGTTGAGATGCATCACTCAAAATACTTTTTGGCGTGTCTATTGTCCTCCTTGCTCATCGATTTCTTTTTCCTCGAACTTTTTACTTGAATCGGAATTCCTTCTTACAGTCACAGCATAATCATGGGAGATTTTAATACATATATTTTTAAAAATAATCCTCGATCAACTTCTCTTATAACTCCTGTAACCTCCATTCATAATTCCTGTAACCTCCATTTGTTGCCTTTAAATGCTACCCATCACCTTTCTAACTGTAATCCTTCTCTTCTTGATCTCATTTTTGTAAATTCCCTTTCACACGTTGCTAATCATGGCCAATATCCTGCTGATCTTTTCTAACCATGACCTTATTTTTCTATCATATAAAATACGGCCACCTAAAGACAAACCTAAAATTCTTATGCTTCGGAGTTTTGGTGGAATTAATGTCGAGAGGCTGTGTGAGGATGCTCGGGAATTGGATTGGAATCCTATTTTTAACACAACATCAGTGGAAGATCAGATCGAACTAATTAATAACAATAATCTTACAACTTTAATGATCGTCATGCGCCTCTTAGGCCAGTAAAGTAGACATCGACTTCTCCGTGGCTTACTGATACGAAAGGGAGATGCTGGTCAAAAAAGCAGCTGCTAAATATAAGTTAAAGTGTAGGGTTTCTGACGCAAACAGAGAGGCTTATGTGTCTATACGCAATCGCTGCAATAAAATGTGTAGAAATGCCCAACGCTAGCACTTTTTGCACAATTCCGTTCAAGAAAATGATCCAGCCAAGGTCTGGAAATTTCTTAAGACTATGGGTAAGGGAATTCAAAACAAAAAATTTGCCTTAATAATATTGATTTAAGTGCTCTTAATCGTCATTTCTCTTCTTCTTCCAATTTTGATCAGAACACAAAATTGAAAACGCTAGATCAACTGTCAAAGATCCAACTACCCAGTCACTCTCCATTCGTTTTCAGTGAATTTACAGCATGTGACGTAAAGAGGAGCATTGTATCCATTTCTTCGAATGGCCGTTGGTAGTAACTTGGTCAGCCGTAAGATGATCCTTCCCATCCTTGACATAATTCTTCCCGTAGTCACCCATATTCTTAATATCTCAGCATCCAGCTCCGAATTCCCGAAGGCGTGGAAGGATTCTCAATTATACCTTTGCCTAAAAAACCTATCCACTTCCTTCGCCGAGTATGTCCTATTGCTTCCTACCGTTCCTCTCTAAGGTCTTGAGCGTTTGATCCATAATCAGTTAAGCCAATTCCTTTCTAATCATGACCTCCTAAATCCTTTCCAATCTGGTTTCCGTGCTGGTCATAGTACAACCACTTCCTTGATCCATATTACAGAGGATATCAGGTCGGGCATGGAGGCTGGGAATTTTAAAGCTTTAAAAGTAAGTAGTAATCACTTCCTGCGTACATATTCAATTCTATAACTTAATTGTTTTTTTATATCTAAGTAATATATTTGTGTTATTCAATTTCTTTTGTTTTTTGATATAATATTATATAAATGGATTTTTTTATTCTTTCTGTTCTCTTTTTATTTGAGAAGCGATATGTATTTTATATATTAATGTTAAAGTTTGTTAGTTTTTCTTTTTAGTTGCACCAGAATGCCCCTTTTTAAACTAATTTATTTTTCTCCATCCCAAGGTTGCCTGGAAGAAATTGCATGAGCTTTAGGGCCGCCCATTGTACTTATTCTCTCTTCAACCTTCGCAGTCCACTGCTGGACATAGGTCTCCACCATAAAAAAAAAAAAGAAGAAAAAACCCAATTGTACTTATTAAAATATATATATCTTAATGTTACTTTTTTGTGTAGAGTGCAATAAAGAATGTAATAAATAAATAAGTATGGATTAACAAAAAAAAAAGGAATGTTTATCAGTTATTAAATCCTAACTACAAGCTCCTCGCTTAATATGGGCTAGTGGTGCTGTGTGAATTTCAGTGAATATTTCTTTATTTACTGCTAGCGTCAATTCAATTATCCGAATAAATAGTTATATCAAACTCAACAACTCTTGATTCGAATGCGGAACTGATTCATTATATTGATCAAGAAGCCTATACAATACCACCTAAGGGTACAGGCCTTTGAACTTTGAACACATCATTGCTGTGGTGAGATTGAACCGTAACCAACTTTTTAATGTTAACAACTACATTATGAGTTTGCGTGAGACACCTTAGGCTGCATCGTCACTTTCCATCAAATGAGATAGCAGTCAAACGCATTCAATTTTTTATTAAAAAATAACACCTTAACCTAACTATTATTTAGTGCCATCCAAAACACGGAGAAAACCGAATAGTTTTTGTGACCAACCATCCTTACCTTATGCCATCGACAATATGAGCTAGCCAGTCTTGGGCTCAGTGTGGAGCAACAGTGTACTCCCCCCCCCCCCCTCGTCAGGTATTTTGTTTAAATATGTGTGTGTGTGGCTACGCCCATAATCGACACCATGCCGTCTTATAGATACTCGTAATTTAAAAACCATCATTCACCGAAGTGATTTAGTATAGATACAAAGTATCTTAGTTCGTTTTACAATAATTTATCTCACGCAAAAAATGGGGAAAGGGTTCCAGTAGATGGTCTGTACCGAGGCGCATGAAATAAGGGCATGTACCGAACTCAAGATGACAAAAGCGATACGTACATTAGCACAAAGGGCCCCCGCCCAAATCCAATTTCGAAACCCCTTGTGACCTTAGGTTTGGGCGCCGCATTAGATATGCTTCGGATACTTTGGTACCTTCGGAAGGGTATGGTAAACATCAGCGCTTAACGTTATTGACACCTACACACGAATAATAGAATTAACAAGCCGATTACTTATAAATTGCTACACACATTTTGAGTCGCTAATTCAAAAAACAATAGGTATTTTTTACGTGTTAAGATAAAGAGTAAACCATAGCAAAAAACTTCATTAGTTGAAAAGACATGACATTCGTAAACTTATTGGAAGAAAATAGTTTTAGTTGTACGTAAAATTCTCTAATATATTTTTATTTAAATATTTTTGACTTGGTTTTATGTGTTGAAATTAAATTATTATATCATCCTATTTCTTATATTGTATTATTATTAGAAATGATTATTTACGCAGACTCTCCGTGTAAACAAATTGCTTTGTTGGAAATATAATTTGCTACGAATATGGAACTTCCTGCTAATCTACTTGTATAACATCGCGACTTTGTAAGCAGTATATTTAAAATTAATCCACCAAAAACATTTCATATAAAATGTTGCCAAGACGGCCACATAGAGTTTGCGCTGTAAAAATGATATTAGATCTCATGTAGAGCAAAGCATTTGAATCTACACGGCCTAACTCTACCGACCCTTACTTTAACAAATTCTACATATCAGTTAATACGTACTGCTTCGCCGTTTCGTTACCGTGTGTCGTGGAGGTGATGAAAATATTTAGTTTCTGATCTAAAGTAAGTTACGAGACAGCCAAGCCATACATATTTACTAATATGTTGAATTTGTTTCAGTAACGGTTGCCAGAGTTAGGTATATAATTCATTACAGTATAGGTATTCATTAAAATCGTAAACTTATACAGTATTTATTTCAATCCCTTGCTAACTTGTGCGTAAATAAAGATATGCATCGAGTAACATTTTCCTTTAGTGTAGGCTGATACTCAAGACTACAAAAAAAAACATCAGAAATTGCAGTGAGTTCATAAACACACGGCGCTCCATATACCATGACGGAAAACATGACTCACAGCAAGACATCTGAGCCCTTTACAAACATTCCCATTCAGCGTTGTTAATGGCTTACTTGCTAACATTATTCACTTGGAAGGTGAGCCATGATTAATAGCTAGTCTTTGGGATCGAGGGTCGCTATTCCGTGTCCAGCATTTGGTAAATCTTTTCGTGACAATCATGGGTTAGGGACGCACGTAGACTTTATTCGGTAGTTTTAAAACTAGCTTTAACCCATTGACCGCAATGAGTCTAGACACGATGGAAAATCTATTGTTTGTGGCACTTTAAGGTGTGTCTGGCGGGCAAAGAGTTAATCTCTGTATGGATAGATTGGACAGCAACCCACCACGAAGCTCTAACGCGGTTTGGATGGTATTATAGATTGCTACGGAGATTCTAAATCTAATCCTGAGTAGCCGGAACCAACGAGTTAACGTGCCTTCCGAAGCACGGAGGGACGCGTGATAATATTTTTCGATCACCCATCCGATGAACTTCCATTGCGGTAATTGTTTGACTTACACTGATAGTTTTTCGGTACACTATCGAGATTCTTACAAAAAATTTGTCTTTATTTCTTAGTATTGCCATCTAATCGTCAGATTTTCTTGTCGAATTTAGGGCCTGCTTAATAATGAAAGTTATCTACGAGAAAAAATCTGTTTATGCTTAGATATCAGCAATCGATCGATATAAGTTAAGTGACCCATGTACCTCTCTCTGTACCTTCTTGAAAGTCGGCAACTTGTGACTCCTTTCGGGACGAGTATTCATTAGTGACGTATGCTTTACAATCACAGGATTTGTCTGCTTGATTGTCTATTTATTTGATTTCGTGCTTTAACCGCTACACTGGTTCAATGAATATATAATAATGTATAACTGCAATCAGTGGCGCAACAAGTTAACATTTGAAGCTGCTGCGTGATCTATGATTATCAAGCTAACGTTGCTGTCAACGATTTTAACATATTTTGACTTTGATTGGTTTCAAATCCCGCCAGGTTAAGTCAAGTAGATCATATGTAGGGGTATTATAGACGTTATCGTTCCTTTACTATAAGTGTGATTACACTTTATTTTCTTTATAATTAAATATTAAATCCATCTCGCTTACATCATCTAGTCCTCTCTTGGTAAGTAAACATGTAATTCCACATTTTGTTTCACCCTTTCACTCGATTTATCATACTTAAAAATTAGTGCATTATGAACCTGAGCTTTGGATTATATGTTTGTATTGACCTTAAGTGAATAAGCAAGTGGCAGTGGCATTGGACAGGGCAAATAGTCCGATGTGTTATCGGTAGGAAGAGCAGCGTAGTCCGGCCAAGAGTCAGATGGACCGATGGCCTGGTTAAGGTGGCAGGTAGCAGATGGATGTCGACTGGTGGAACCACTGCCTTTCCTAATGACTTCCACGCCAACCGATGTGGCGTAGAAGTCATTAGGAAAGGCCATGGTTCAGCAGTGGCCATATAATAATATTGATAACAGTCTTGACTCGTGAGTCAATGCAATTTTATTTTAAGATCAACAGTAGAAGAACTTTGACCCGGATATTTTTTTATAAATTAATCAACTTGATAACGCATCCCGGAACCTACTGATCGCGCATCAAGTGAACTGTTTACGATCACACAACAGAGAACGTACGAGTATGTAAACTGTTAAGATATTAAAGCTGATTGAATCAGATTAAAGTATTTTCATCTGCAAAGGAGATGGTCTGCTGATTCATAAAAATACTTTCCAATCGCGACGAAATTAGTGCATAAATTGGCCGTCAGACATTCGTTTCCTTGTAACCAATTTTACGTGTCCGTCAGACTGTCCATTAGGCGATTTCATTGGAAGGGAAACCCTACTCGATCTTTATTGGCCAATTGACATAAGGAAAGTTTTCTAACCTTTTGCGAATATAACTTTAAACGTTTTATGCAAACTTTTGGACATATCAACGTTATAAAAAAAATGCTTTTGATAACCGCTACCCAAACTAAATTAAAGAAGCCCAAGTAAAACTAGATTATTCAATAAATTCAATTTTAAAAATACCAAACACTATTCTTATGTATTTAAAATTTGAATTTATACACTTTGAGAATATTATGGGGGCGGGCAAAATTGTTTTGCAAGGGAGTCTGAATCCGGCCATATATTTTGCCTAGATTTAACCAAGGGGCGGTAAAAGGCCCTCCATCTTTATTTCACCTCATCCCGGTTGACAAATCTGATTTACAATTTCCAACTCGTTTTTCGTCGCCATTTGGGTAACTCTTTGTACCCCGTATGTATAATATATTTATTTATGTGCATAGATGCACAATAACTAAATAACTACGTATATAATTTTGAAAGAAGGAATGCCATAATATCTTATTTCTATTTACTAACGTGACTGACCAACTGCCCTCAGATATAACTGCTGCACTATCACGAAGATACGTCAACCAAAAATCGTCCGAGCCGCATGACACATACGTAGTTATTGTTATATTTAGAATGTAAAAGTATTTATTACTTTTTGCCCTCACCTCGTCATAGAAAAAATGTAAAATCATAAGCACGAGCTCACTACTTTTTCATTAGGACATGTAGCGTGATTATGAATGAAAATTCTGCGTAACTAACGCGATGGGCAGAATTTTGCGGATACTTTTTGAGTGTGTTTGAGCATCTAGTTCGTTTATTGTTTATCTAAGCAACTGCCACATACACTTGATATGGGAAGCTATTTCGGTAGTAATGGTCAACTTGATTATACGGTTTATCCTTGTGTTCAACAAGTTGCCGACATAGAGGGCCGTATAAACATATAATAGCTGATACGGCAAGTTAAGTAGATAACTTTAAGTTATTGCTGTGATCAAAATATATCTTTGATATTATCCTTGACAAAAGAATTCTAGCACTGTTCGCTCTATTGCCCGCCGAGTGGCATTAAACTTGTAACACAATTCTGCAGGCGGAGTCCGTGTCTCAACTGTGTATGACAGTATGAAAAAGTCGCATTGTTAAAAATCATGAAAACGTATCTTATTGAAATTCAGTTATTATGTTATGGGCTTTAATAATCCTTAATCTAATATAATCTAAATTATAATCCTTCTTCTTAATCATAATCATAACCTTTATTAACATTCCTGTTGGGCCAAGAAGTCATAGCATGCAGAATACTAATACAAATCATCTACTACTTACTATTTCAAATTAAAGAAATTGTGCATGTTAAGCCACGCAAATAATTTTGTTTTAAAAGCTCTTTCTTGAAGTATTTTGAAGTCATTAGGAATATTATTATAATTTTTTAACGCCAAAGACAAACAACTTTTACTGTTTTTCGCTTAACGAGTCTTTTTAACGATATGGATTTTTAAGTTAAGAATATACATAATTATAAATATAATTGATTTTATTTTTAACGGAATCTATTCACAAAAAAGACTTTCCCCGAATCCTTTGTTACCATGAAATTACATACAAAATGTGTACGTACAATAAAAAGTGTGCGAGTATGTACTCGCACACTTTTATTGACATATATATATACAAGAAATACATATTGACTTACATTGTTAATAATCAAACATATTACACGTTACGGAGTTTACGATCATTGCCATACTTCCAGCGGCGGCACAGTTGCTCGTAATACAGTATTAGAGACGAAGCAGCGATACTGAAACCTTATATTATGTATGAGATTGTTCCGTGTAAACATAAGCAATGATCAGTTTAGGCGGGAATTTATAGGGCTGAGTTTCCTGCACAATGTACTCGACGTCGTCTTATACACTGCTTTAGGTTTGTATTGTTGAATATGGTTAATTTAACAAATGCCGGATTGAATACTACTTTTTTATGCTATAGCAGGCAAACGAGCAAACGGCTCATCTGATGGTAAATGACACCGCGCCGCCCATGTACATTTGCAATACCAGAGGGCAGTGAAATGCGTTGCCGGCCTTTGATTAGTGCTTAGTACTTTAATTACTTGTGCGTACTGCGGAACTTTTTTTAATTTACTTCTACCTGCTAATTTACTTCTACCTGCGGCTCGTCCCCACCGAGGGGCACGAGCCTACCGTTATAGGGTGTTTAGACCTTAGTTGTCCACGCGGGCCCAGTGCGGATTCGACGGCTTCACGCACGACCTTTGAATATCTTCGCAAGCATGCGCAGGTTTCCTTCACCGTAAGAACGTCGGATAAATGTACATATAATTTCGAAAATACATTGAAACGTGACGAGATTTGTACCTTCCTAATACACCTATGCCTATACACCCTTTACGGGTAGGCTCGTGCTCCTCGGTGGGGACAGTTATAAGCTGATGATCATATACATATACATTCTGGACAAACTAGTATTTATTTACTAAACAAAAATTACCAGTTGTACCGTAACATATATAAAGCAAAAGCACTGTGGTTTAGTGGCCATGAATAAGAATGCTCGCACTGTGTTCTTTATGAAACTAATAAAAACGCGTATCAACTTGTGGATTCCGCGCAGCTCGCGATAAAACACGTTTTAATGTGGTTACCCGCCTTTGTCGTCTCGATACTCAATTGAAAATATGCACAAATCATTCTCAGGGTGTTTAATAAGCAAACCCTCCCTGACGTCTGGGATCGACAGCTTAATACTTTGAACACCGGGAATCCAGGCATAATAGAAAATCTTATGTTTCTAACGGCTTTTAAAAGTTAATGTGCCCTTAGGAGCTCGGAATCGTCGTTCCTTTGAGATAATGAGGTGATTCACGATGAACATAACTCTACCAACCCTAATTTCATCAAATTTTATATAAACAGCCAAGACATATATATTTACTGATACCGCCCTTGCGCTTCGCTTGGCTCGTCTTGGCCAGGGCTTTCCCGTGTCCCCAGATAAATAGTCAATTTTTTAAGTCGTAGTGTTAAGTATTTATGAAATCACAAACAATTTATAATAATAAATATCCACTAACATTCACATAGCCACAGTAAAAAGAACAGTAGGTTATCTAAGGCCGCCCGCCGAGTTTATTAGCCTACTCTTGCGTCGATCCCCAGGGTTGTCACTTTTAATATTTTCGAACAAGTAGCACTTGATCTAAATACTTACTAATATGTATTATAAGCGTCGGTGGCTCAATGGTATAAACTGTTGCCCTTCTACCGGGAGGCTCAGCCCTCCCGGTAGAATTTCGAAATGTGTTTTCGAATTCTCGAAATTATATGTACGTTATCCGATCCGACGACGACTCTTACGGTGAAGGAAACATCGCGAGGAAACCTGCGTACGCCTGCGAAGAGATTCAAAGGTTGTCCGTGAAGTCGGCCATTCCGCATTGGCCACATGGACGACTAAGACTTAATCACCCTACACGGTAGGCTCATGCCCGGGTGGGACTTTCAATGAGCTGATGATGATTATTATGAATCGCAAAGTGAGTTTGTTTGTTCCGCTTACATGCCGTAACTACTGAACCGATTGCTTTGAAATTTTGCAGTCGTAAAGTCTTTTATTACGGAAAAATATGACATTCTCGAGGAATCTAAAAGCATGATTCAAAATGAACCGAATTCCAGCGGCGAAGCCGAATATAAATGTAGTTTTGTAATAAAAAGCATATTATGATTGAATACTTTACCAATATATACAATTTATAAAAATAAAAGCCTTTATTTACATAACATTATTATATTAGTTACAAATTATATACCGGGAAAATTTTCACCGGTTTCTGCATGTCCTGAACGTTTCATTATTATTTGTTAATGTAAAGTAAATTCTCATTCTTATGTACAATTTTTGTAAAAAGGTTTTAGAAAAGCATGGACAGGGCATCTTAAATCAGTTGATCGTAAATCGTATTATTATGGTGTGGCCGGCGTGAGTTGAGCTGAGTTGAGTCACGCGGCACAGCCCGTACTGCCGCCACCTTATTCCCCGATATATTATATCAGCGTGTGCGTGCAGACACGGCGCGCGGCGCGCACGCACACATTCAAACTGAGAGCGGCACGTTTGTATGAAAATGTTTTACTGTGACATAACGCCATCTAGCCCCAAGTTAAGCGTGAAGAATTATGGGTGCTAAACAACTGATAAACATACTTTTTTTTTTGTAAATACATACATATTATACATAGAAAACACCCAGACCGATACAAACAGACATGTTCATGCACACAAATGTTTGTACTACCCGGGGATCGAACCCGGAACCCTTGGTATCGCAGCTGACGTCTCAACCGCATCACCAAATGGGTTGTTAATAAAATAGATCTTTAGATTCTAATTACAGTAACCCGATTTTCATCTACGACATTTGACAATTCGTTGAACATTGAGACCGGGCTAAACATTTACGCGGACACTAACGGGCATTATTGTCTGAGCGTCCGTAATTCCGGAGCAGCGCGTATTGTGTTCCGTAGTGGAAATTCGTTAGTTGATAACTACACAACCGGGGCCACAATTCCGCTAACTTTAAAATGCGCTTATAGAATCGTTATTGTTTCAATAAAAAAATATATATATAATAGTAAAATGTTGCATTCATTCTTTCAGTTTTCTTATAGATTTTAATTGATGAACATCATTAGAGAATTCATTGTACAACACAATTATCATTTTAAACCATAAACATTAAAGTTGTACCGGAATATCAAATTTACAGTTGTATTGTAAAGTGTCGGAATAATTAAAATTAAATAAATATCGTCTGACATTCAAACAGCATCTTCTATCATCTATCAGCCCATATTAAGCAAGGATCTTGTAGTTAGGGTCCTAAACAACTGATAAAAATATTTTTTTACGTAAATACATACGTAAATTAATAAATATCCTCTGACATTCACACAGTGCCATGAAGCCCCAAGTTAAGCTTGAAACCTGTAGTATAGGTACTAAACAACGGATAAACATATTTATATTTTTTTGTAAATACATACATATTATACATAGAAACACCCAGACCATTACAAAGAGACATGTTCATGCACACAGTTGTTTGTAATGCCCGGGGATCGAACCCGGAATCCTTGGTATAGTAGCCCACTTCTCGACCATTACACCACATAGGTCGTCGGATTTGTATCGTAACACCAAGTAAATTATTAGAATTGCTGCCCATGTCCGGCGGAAGTATTCAATACGCCGCAATAACACGCCATTTCGGGTGAACGGTCCCGTTTAGCTTTTGAACGCAACCACACTAATTCCATGTTCACAGCAAACAAATACGTGCGCAGTGGACCGAGTTCAAAAGTTATCAGCAATAACATTTGGCTTAAACGGTTTGCTGAAAGGAGTTCACTGAAATGTGCATTCTGTGCTTTATGCAAGCTTTAAAATAGTTTAGATTCTAAACCGGAACTCAGTAATTTACGCTCGAACAAAACAGTTATGGCCGTAATATAGGTACAGAAGATAAATATATGAACATAAATGTATGTTTCGTGTATTAAGATACTTTGAGATTCGCAAAAGAATTGATTCAATTAAACAGCCCAACCATCGTTCAATGCTGGACTATTGCCTCCTATAAATACCTATTATATTTTATTAATTATTATCTCTGGTATTATAATATAATATATAATTAAAATAACTTTTATGGTGTCTCGTAATATTACCTGTACATACCCTCCGCTCTTCTTCGACTTTACTTGATAATAGCATATCTAACAACTCGAACGTAGCACGCGCGTAGACAAAAGATTCATGTATTCCGTTTGGTTTGGTCCCTGAAAGATCATTCGATCATTACGTCAATAAGTATTATCTGCTATTCACGCCAATTTGTTTTTGTAATTTGTTTGCTACGTATTTGAAAATTCTAGATCCCGAATTTGATACATTAAACTTTTCAATAAATAACTAATTTACAGAAGCAATGAGTACATGTTTATAATTCACCAGAAACAATATGTAAACTCATAATTGTAACAACAACCCCGAAATGTATGAATAATAAAACAATGAGCCCTTTGCAACGACCACATATTGGGCTGCGTAGTCGCTAACATCATGATATTGTATTAAAATCGAAAACAAATAAAAACAAAACGTATATGCATTGGAAGTGCAAATCGATGGATATCATATAAAAAGACCGCGCGACGCATCGTTGTTGACGTCAGCGAGGGGACGAATGTGGGCCGGTGCATAAATAACTGCACGCATGTAAGTTCACGGCCGAACTGATCTGCACTGCTGCTGACACGCAATGCTGGTCGCATTTGACGACCCATTTGGTGTAGCGGTTGAGATGTCGACTGCTACACCAAAAGTTCTGGGTTCGATCCCCGGGCAGTACAAACATTTGTGTGCATGAACATATCTGTTTGTAATGGCCTGGGTGTTTTCTATGTATGTATTTACATAAATAAATGAATATAAGTATGTTTATCCGTTGTTTAGTACCTATAATACAGGCTTCACGCTTAACTTGGGGCTAGATGGTACTGTATAAATGTCAGTGGATATTTATTTATTTATTGCGACCCCTGAAAATCAGACATTTTCATGGGTCAGTTCAGACCTTTAGTTCTATGGTTTCTCAGACTATATTCAAGAAATTGTTCATGTATCTGATCCATAGGATTTTTATAGTCCGAGACTATTACCCACTGTTACTTCAACTTGCTTATCCTATAGGTTAAGTCGGTTACTCTAATTCTCTTACGGGTTTCCTTTATGTTGTGTTCCGTAGGTATTTAGACTTTTTTATTTATCCAACAGAACCTGTAATAGTTTTTTTTCTTGTAAGAAATAAGATGAAAAGTAACTGTAGACTTCTACATTCAAACTTTTGAACCAAAAAGTTAAATGGATACCGTATTACCACATAAACTACATCGAGCCCGGGCGTGAGTTCAAGGCCTAAATGATTTGAATCTCCGGCGTTACACTTAGCAACCGCGAGTGGCCTATATTCTTTATCGCCGGGGTAGACTGATTGGTTACCTGCAAAAATATATTGTTTGTACTGTCAACGTCAAAATTGATACTACATAATTTGCTTCACAAAGAAATTAAAATGATCCAACATTTTGATAATATATAGATAATTCATTTATTTGCGGCACAAAAACACACATACACACATTTAAAACAACAAAAATATTGTGTTTGGACAATTTAAACAAAAATATAATTCAAACAAACGATACAATACAAAATAATTTAACAATAATTGAACCGGCGTATTGTTTATTGTGCGTCACAGCGATACAAAAAGGTAAAACTCAACATTGGGTTCACTGACGGGAAACCACTAAATTTCAACTTTAGCCTGAGAATCATTTTAACCAGCAACACGTGATTCTTCAATTTACAAAAATAATGTGCTTTGTGAAGAGCTACTTTGGATTTTTTTTTTTATTCACCTGATGTTAAGCAATGATGTGGCCGATGATACATTATGCCTAACTTAAATCAGCCTATTCGCCCACCTAGAAGATGTCAGATCATTGTGATCGGGGAATACGCTTGCAGACAAAGTGTTCCATTCATTACGTATCAGTCTACCTTTGACGCTGACTGTGCATAGCAAAAGACATGCGAAAAATAATAATATAAGAAGACTTTACTGTTATATCAACAAGTTGTTGACACGTTAAGTCATATTTTATTAATAACGATTGCAGGACTAATCATTGATAATCTTCCTAGTAATGTCAGCTAAAAGGTCCACTGCTGGACTAAGGCTTTAACATAAAGAGACCGTCAACAGCCACGCTGGTCGCCAGAGCCTATTCAGCAGGATGCAACACTTACAATTAAAGGGGTCCCATAAGTTATAATTAAAAAAAAATCCTAAAAATCCCCATAACTCCTTCTTAATTAAACGTGTTAATTATATTTTATTTTTAGCTGTTATTATAACAACATCTCAAAATATATGAAACAAATATTTAACCCATTAAACGTCGGGAATCCAGACACAATAGAAAATCTATTGTCTGGCACCTTAACGCGTCATTGGCGGTCAAAGGGTTAAAGATTTATATTTTAAATATTAAAAAATATTTGTTATTTTTTTATTAATTGCTTAAAACATTATTCATAGATATTAATTAGCTACACAAAAGCAAATTCAAGGTGCAGTGTTTGTTGACTTCTGGTATTGATTCGATAAAGATAATATTGTCTTATAGAGTTAGAAATTGTGTCATATTGTATCGGAAATAGAGTAGCCGCGTTCCAGCATACCTGCTTCAATGTTCAAAGCTATGTAGGACATAAAGCATCTGCATCTAAATCAAATCGTGTTTCTAGTTATGCAGCTCGTCCACTCCTAACCGACATTGTTCCGAGTTATACGGAATTTATTAAAAATTTTGCTACTGTGTTTAATTTTCGCGTTCTAAATTTAGCGACATCGTCGTTATGGTAGAATAAAATTCACTAGAACTAAAGTATTGAGTTGTATTCCCGATAAAATAAATAAAGCTTGTAATTGTTAAATTGATTGTAAACAGTTTCAAATCTTTTATTACTTAAAGAGATTTTAATTATATAAGAAAATCATGATTTCTATTCTGGTTACTTAATTCTTTAATTTTCATGCTACAGCATAAAAATTAAATTGTAGCCTACAACGTTGCAGGTAGTTATTCCTAGAAATGGCAAATGCTGGCAAATTGGCTGGCAACGAATGCCTATCCGTGCATATAAAAGTTTTATTTATTTATTTATTTATTTATTTAAGGACAACCAACATAACAAACGATGATATCATTCACAATTAAAACTTAATTAATAACAAATCGCTGTTATACTTAAAGGCTGCCACGACATGCACTAATGTATGCCTTTTAATAAATTACTTAAATTACATAAGTTTTAACAATTACAAATTTAATTTATTATGTCTGAAACAAGACTAATTTCCTGACCGAAATGCATCTAATAACAAAGATTTAAATTTGCGCAGTGAAAATGACATATCATATTGTACTGGGGATGTTACAGACGAGCGCGAAAATTTACTAATTGTGATGGCCCTAGTGCGATCCTTGTGGGACTCCGGATGATGCCTCAAACGAACTGGACTCATATCCGTTCACTACAACCTTTGACGAGCGACCAGCAAGATAAGATCTGCACCAATGCAAAAGATTCCCTGTGATACCATATTGGGAAAGTTTATTAATAAGAATTTTATGATCGCACCTGTCGAACGCTTTACTGAATCAGTATAAATTACGTCGACAGGTGTCCTAAGATCTACAGAATCCACCACGTCTGACAAAAACTCACCAAATTTGTTTCTGAAGATCTGGCTTTATAAATCCGTGTTGCTGAGGTATCAAGAGGTGCTTAACATGCCAAGATAAATTGGGTAAATGAGGGCCTCAAACACCTTTCCGAAGACATTTAATATAGACACAGGTCGATAATTGGCTACAGCAGACCTGTCTCCTGATTTGAAAATGGGAACAATCAAGCCTCTTTCCATAATACAGGGAAGACACCTTCATCGAGCGACTTGTTGTAGATTATAGAAAGAGGCTCCGCTAGGACTTCACACATTTTAATACGAAAAACGAAGGAAGGCCATCTGGTCCGCACCTTTTCTAGGGTCAAGTCTTTTTAAAACATTTTCAACCGCATCTCTGCTAAGTGAAAAGTTACCAAGTGTTATGGAGGAACCGTAGTCATTAATTGTTACACTATTAGTTTGGGTTGCGACGTAGAATATTACTTGGGCTATAAACGATGAGAAATAATTACCAAAGAGATTACAAACTTCTGTCCAGTACATGCTGATGTGTTCTCGTAATGCAACGTAGAAGGATATGTACTGGTAAAATTGCGTTTTTGTTTTATAAGAAGCGTATTATAAGAGCGTTGTTGTTATTTTTAGAAGTAAATACTTTTCAGGTTGTTAGTCCCTGGTGTTAGGCAATCGTTATGTGGTAAAGATATTTTATTGAGTGCGACAGAAATAAAAGTTCATAAATCATTTTAAATTATTTAAATTTGACCACAGTCTTCCCTCTGAGTAAAGTTATAAATTTACACAGAAATATTTTATATAATTTTACGTCACTCAAACGTCACTAACCATCCCGAAACTTTTTATCATCCATCTCTTTCATTTCATATCAAGGTTGGAAAGAGAGGCCACGAGATTAGTCAGTACAGCCAATATTGACGCAGATCCGTACTATGGAGGTTTTAATCGAGATACCTGTCAAGTGCTAGGTGAGTGTGATGCTACAATGCGGCGGAACTGCATTGTATGCAAACCGCAGATATAGGTCATCGGTGCACTGTGCATCTGCTGCACTGCGGCGAGCTAATGATAAGCGCCAAGCCCGATCCCAAGGGATACACACCTTAAAAAAACAGTACGCGAGATCCCACTTAGGAAGGCGTATGATTTAATAATTGTGTCTATGTATAAAAAGTTAGTTAGTAGTTAAATAATAAAGACAATACCTATAAAGGTCAAGTATACAACCAACCGAACCCGATCGGCCGCTAAAATTAGAAAAGCGGTCAAGTAACTCTCTCGGAAAGCAGGACTGCCTTCATTGAACAAAGGTTGGTTAAATGGCCGACGACAACCAACCCTGTCGTACCCTTACTTTTAAAAATAACAACCGCCTATATATAACAGAAATGTATTTTTTATTATGCTTTAATAATAATGGGCTTAGGGTTGCAGGGACCTCGAACATTATTTGGCAAGGTCCAAAAGGAGTAAGTGAGATTGACTTGACTTCCAAAAGTTGTATACTGGAAGCTCTGATATTTAATTTTTGTTTTTTTTTCCATGAACGACGTTTTTTTTAAGTTATATTCGCTTATCGTTTAAACTTAAAGTAGGGAAATTAAGTTAGCTTCAAATTTCTAGTCAGGTGACGCCATTTGATGTGATCATGAAAAACAGGTTAGTATGAATGAATTCTTATGATCACTGTGTTTATTCTAAACATAAACCTATACCCTGGCATTAGCCATAGTAAAGAGCTTAAAGAATAACAACTTAAACATTGTTCTATTTAAATAAAAACACAATGTTCTATTTAAATAATAATTATGTCGTTACGCTGCGTTTTATATGAAAATTTTATAGCAGTAGATGGTAGGGTAAAGAATTTGATTTGTGCATTTGGTAGTAGGTTTTATATTTTTCATACGATTCGGATAGATGTGCTACATATTTTTATCAAGATTGATGAGAAATCTGATGACCCCTGGGTCAGCAACCTGTATCAGAGTTTCTAAACCACCTTACGGCCTCTGACTTGATGTAACGTCGCCATATTAGCAGACGGACCTTAACGTGCCCTTTGAATGCCGGAATACTCTTTCTTTCAGAAAATCAGGGATTAAGACCAAACCGGGAGAAACGCATCAGATTTGGATCTGCGGTCCCAAGTCACGAAAATAAAGATCAAAATCACGTTACGAAGATAAAGATTAAGCTATCGAATATATATTTTTCACCGACGACATCGTGATGCGATAGTTTTGCACTATAAGGGATACAAATCGTAACTTCTCTATAACTAACTCTATTGCTGAAGTCACTATTAGTATTTGTTGTTACTTTATCGAGAATAAAGTTGTTGTGACTCGAGTCTGAATCATTCAACGGGCAACGATGCGAACTATTCACGAGTTTTCCCCCAGGGATAAAATCAGTAATGGTTTTGCTCATGAGAGAGCTAAAGTTACAGAGATAGCGCGCCGGATCAGCATGTTGAAGTGGTAGCGGGCTTGTCACATGTGTCGCAGAGCCTATGGCCGTTGGAACAGACAAGTTCTGAAGGGAGACGCTGGACGCCCTCGAACCCAAGGACTTGCGCTGGTGGAGGCTGGATGATAAAAGTGGACTGGGATATCTGGCGCCGTATGAGGGAGATCTATGCCTGTTATACTAAGCTTTTTATATTGAGTTAAGATCGGTGCTAATTTCAGTGTTACCACCTTATCCCTTTCGTGGCTAGATCTAGTACTTTTTAGTATAGGTGAAGTCCTTTTTTAACGGTTGAGCCTGAAAAGGGCAATCTAGCTCTTTTTCACTGTCTTGAAAATATTACCAAAGTTTGAAGTTTTCAACGTGCTAAAAAGTACTTTTCTGCTATTTTATCGGTCATGATGACATATTTTTTTAGACACTCCAAAAACAAACTGCTTCGTGTCACGTTTATTTCGGCATTTTCAGAAAAGAAAATCTTTTGATGCTTAATCTTGCCCTTTTTAACTCCTCAAAAAGCCTTTTTCTAAAACTAAGGTGGAAACATTGGCTTCCATTGGGTTTGTTTTTTAAATATATTTTTTGGTCTCTTGTGTATTTTATGTTAGTCAGTGGTCAATAAATGTTTTCCTTCTCCTTCTAACCTATACCCGCACTAGATTATACGAGTATATTAACAATAATATTACCATTTACGTTCCTATCAGTCCCATTCGCCGTTTTAAAATACCTCGACTTGAGTCCAAGGTTCTAAAAACTACTCCGTTATAAATAATTCTTAAAGAAAATTGTCGCTATGATAATATATTGTTGAGAAATTATTACAAAAAAGAACCTACAGAATTTTGTATTCATATTTAAAGGATTTACTAACATGACGATATTGTAAATTAATTTATCACATGAGGTCCAAGCAAGGTACTGAAGTGTCAGATTTTTTTTTTCCGGATAATTTTTAATGAGATAAATTTTAGTAGGTGTTAGGTACCTATATATTGGAGTAATCTGTGATATTGGGTTTTCGTGTATAATATGTTTAGATCTTGTTGATAATATTAATTGTATTATACGTAAGGATCATTAGATTACAAACGTAGCCAAATGGCAAAAAACTGAACCCTTATAGATTCGTCAAGTTTGTCTGTCGGTCCGTCCGTATGACATCCCTTTTTTCTCCGAAACTATAAGCACTACACTATTCAAACTTTGTAAGTATATGTATTCTGTGAACCGCTATTAGGTTATGAAAAGAAACTTGAAAAGAAAATTTTTTTTGAGGTTCCTAATATACTGAACTTAAACGTAACTCACTCCGCCCCCCCCCCCTCTAACAACCCTTCATTCAGGTGTTATATATAGAAGTATATAAGGTTTATATATACCTTATATACTTCTGATGTTAAAAAATAAATATGTACAGTGTTAGTAATATAATGTATAAAGGTCTGGCCTTTCATTTGTTCGATTGCTCAATTCTAGCTTGAAAATATTTTCCATCCGGATCGATTGCAGAATAAAAACAACGCTGGAGGCAGCACTCGGCGTTAATCTATTTCCCGTACTGTTTATTCATGCTTCTATTTATTGTCCCCGCACGATCGTATTTTCTAAAGAGCGACCTTATTTCTAAGAAGCTGTTTTATGTGCTCGGGAAAACATGGAGAAAATAGCTTCACCACGTGATAATAAATGGGGTTGATATTTAAATAAAGTACACATTACTACTTATTTATAACATTTTGATATAATATTATTCATAAATGTGCTGATATATGAAATATACGAGCTGTGAAAGAGGGTTGCCATATTACCGATTTCTATTACATTATACCGGCGTAATAATATTCATACGACGCTATGAAACGCTTTTATAGTGTAGGAAAGAAGGTATTAATTTTATCTTTTTAATAATTTAGTTACTTATTACTTCATTGCATAGATATGCTGTGTATCAAAATACCTATTTATTATATCTTTTTTTTTAATTCAATTGCTAGTTATTTAATAGATAACATGATAATGTAGCTCGCTTTTTAATATTTGTTTCTAATTTAAATACTGCAAAATCCTCAGTTGTGTAGTTAATTTAATCACATCATCATCATCAGCTCATTAAAGGTCACGAGCCTACCCGTATAGGGCGATAAGGCCTTAGTCGTCCACGCGGGCCAAGTGCGGATTGGACGACTTCACACAAAACCTTCGAATCTCTTCGCAGGTGTGCATGAAGGTTTCCTCACGATGTTTTCCTTCACTGTAAGAGCGTCGGATAACGTACATATATTTTAGAAAATTCCATAAACACATTGGTACGTGTACGTGATTTGAACCTCAGCCCTCCTAGTAGGAAGGCGACAGTCCACACCATTGAGCCACCGACGCTCTTAGTTAGTGACTTAGTTACATAAGAATGACTATATACCAAAACCAATTTGAATTCTAATCAAAACTTAAGTAACACATGCCCTACTCATGACTAGGACATGTCTAGGTTAGTGCACGAGGCATCCTACCGTATAATAACGAATCCTATTTGCCTTAAGTGTAAACATCGTTAAGTTCGACATTTTGCCAAAACTAGGGCACACAAACAAACCATAGTGAAGGTAAATACAATTTACCTAACGTATGATTGATTGTGTCACCAACCTACTTAAAAGTGCCACTACCCCTGGAATTCACGGTATAATTGAATTGTACCAAAAAGGCTTTGTTACCAATTCTTAAAGTCGGTACTTTGAATTTATCAAAAACGATTACTATCAATACGACATACATAGGCTTACGAATATCGTATTACATTGGTTTTTATTATGCTGGTTTTGAACTATTTCAGGTCATGAATAAACATGGATGTTAGTTATTATTTTCTTAAAATGTATGGCTAGGACAAACATAAAATACCACAAAATCTAACCGAATTGCACTTACAAAAGTTTAAATAATAATAATAATAAATATGTAGTATGGGTACTAAAAACGGATATACATACTTATATTCATTTTTTTGTATATACATACATATTATACATATAAAACACCCAGATCAATACAAACAGACATGTTCATGCACACAATATTTGTACTGCCCGGGGATCGAACCCGGAACCCTTGGTGTAACAGCCGACGTCTTAACCATTATACCGATATAAAAAACCCTCAAAAAGAAAGGGTACTACACAATAGATGAATATTTATTGTATAGTGCCCTTGTATTATATTTCTTGCACATTAAAGTGTTCCAGTCACAAAATCATTATAACGAATTATTTTAATTTTACTTCAAAGTAATGATAAAACTCGGTAACGAATAATATAAAAAGAAGTTACTATCGAGTTTCTTGCCGGGTCTTCTTGAAGATCCTACTTTTTTGGAACCGATGCCGGTGGTAGTCATGAAAAATTTATAAATATTATTGACGATTCAAAAATATCTGTAAAAGATTTATTTGAATAAAGCTATTTTTAATTTGAGGCTTGATGACACTTTAAACCGTTGCGGTTGGTCTCAGCTACTTACTCTCTTGCTTGGAGCTTTTGCGTGAAAGATTGCTTTTTTCGGAATGACTTATCGCTATTGGCCGCAGGTGGTCTTCACAATATGACCGAGCAATTAGGGAGCGCAGATGGCTCTCAGCCCAAAAAAATGCAACGAGCCTAAGAGTGTCCCTGACGCGAACTTTGGCTTAGGGCGTTACATGGGGAGGATGCCCATACATGCCTCGGTATAAAAGGGCAGGTACGACCGATGTGATACCACGACCTTACCGGCATGAATAAAACCGGCGCCCGGCTTCGGTAATTATATGCGGTTACCGGAAGCCCAAGATTCCCGTGCCCTTACCCATATTTTCTTTTACCTCTCCATATTTTAAGGTTCGAAACGCACTCGTAGCTCTTTCGGAGTAACGAGTGTCCATGGCTGGCGATACCATCAAACGAATCGTCAAGTTGGTGGGCACCATGAAAAAAACTCGTAGAATCATACAAAAAAAGCAACCATGAAGTAAAACCCCTGGAAGAGGTAAAATTCGATTTTCCATTCGATACCTCGACTGAAAGCAAATACATTATCGTCATACTCAACCAATAATTGTTACCTATTCACAGGTAAAATCGACCGTACTACGAAACTTTAATGTCCTGCGACGTCATAATTTGAACTTAATGGACAGTCTGTTACAATAATTTAAAATTTAAACTATGTTCATTTGAAATTATATGATATTCATGATGAATATATGAGTAGTATAAAAAGTCATTGTTTCAAATGATTACTATCTACGATTCCATTTTGTTAGTTATTTGAGATTTTTTTTTCAGTATTATTAAAACCAAGCAAAACAAAAAAAAACCAGATTTTTTGTAAAAAAATATATTTCATTCACAATTTAAAGACAGCCTCAAATAACATATCACATTTTAAATCATTTTATTGGTATACAAACAAATAGTTCTCATACAAAATTTCTCGATGGGGAGTGAATGCATCAAAAAGCCCTTTGCATTGTTCTCAAGTGCTTATCACCAAAACAACGACAAGGCATAAATCAACAGAAGGTATCGTCAATAATATCTTAAATTTATTCGCAAATATAGTCAGTACAGTCATCCATACGTCATCTGTTCTTTTGGGGTTCAATCATAATAATTTAAAAACCCTTTCCTTTGTAAAAAATAATATAGGTTCTCACCCACAAGTCAAATAACTAAATTAATACATACAAAGTTAATTATGTATATCTAAACGATACACTTAATGAATGAATACTAAGCATTCGCCTATAATATGGGTACTATACAACGGATAAATATACTTTTTTTTTATAAAAGAAAAAAAAAATTTATTGACAATGTAAATACAGACATATTTTTCAAAGGAACACCCAGTCCAGTACAAACATACATCGAACCCGGAACCCTTGGTGTACTAGCCGACGTCTCAAACTTAAAACCAAATGGGTCGTTTACTGAAGAGTTTTTAATGCATGATATAATATCTTACCCTAAAACAGAACACAAAACACACATAATATTTGTATTATGATAATGGTACCTTTTTAAATAAATTTAATGTAAACATAAGATGTTATAAAATTTTTAAGTATCAAAGATTAGGTACTTGTTATTTGCCTATTGCAGTCTTGATCTAACCTACTTACTTAGTAAAGCTGCGAGTTTTTTAGAAGCTGCAAACCTTGTAAACAGCCTTCAGACGAAGGTGAGCATATTTTTAACTCGTTAACAGCAATCTTGTACGGAACCTCAGGCGGGCCGTCCGTAATTCAATTGAGCGCGTCACGCATACGTAGCGCTACGTCACTGCTACGACTACTGCTACGGCCCAGTCGTCCAGCCAACGCCGTACGCGCCGACCACCGCTCACCATTGTTACCCATATTAAGTTGAACCCAAGGTATTTGCCGAAGTACGTTCTATTTTTGAATTTGTTTTTTTTTAATTCAGATGTCGGTTAATTTTGAAGCTAAAATTAATTTAAAAGAACGCACGCAATTTGGATATGAATTATTTAAAAAGATAATTGTTTTTACTATATTTTTTTTAATCTTTTTTTTGTAATGGACCTTGCTTGGGAATTTTTGTAATGAACTCATACATTTATATCCAAACTAATTACTTATAAAGGAAAACTTATGTATATTAAGCAATTATATTTAAAATAAATGGACATGACTGTGTTCATAACCCACAAAATTATTATTTAAATGGTGAGAGCAGTGTTTCAAATACTTGTTTTAATTTATGTTCATTGGTGTATTTGACCATTTTTAAGTTAAGCCTAAGTTCAAGTGTAATAAATATGAATAATAAATAACAGATGGTGTGGCGAAGTATCCAACAGAACCTGCCTACGAGTGCACTAGTACAGACTGTTGCAGTTTTCATCTTACTAAGTGGTAAGTGTCTCTACTGAAAGTCTTGGATATTTCTTGTGCTTCTAGGGGTCGGGCTCACGGGTGGGGTCATAGTTATATGCAAAAATATTTTTAAGCAATGCTTCACTTATCACTCATTCATCAGTTTTTTTGTTTAAATACGAATTAACTTATAAGGATTTCTAAAGGCAAAGTCAAAGTTTGTTTATCTATTTAGACTTACAGTCAGCAATTATTGTAAATCTAAGTGTACTTATTTTTTTCTGTTCTTAACTATCGACTATTTCTTGGGTATTTCTCTTTTTCCCCTTTTCTGAAGAAATATGATTCTGCATATTTATTTTATATGAAATATAGATATTTTAAAAGGTTATTGGGGAGTCAAAGAATACTTCATAGATCACATACACTACTTTTCCTGAACAAATATAATTTTAAACCTTTTCTTTATCTTTCTATATAAGCTACAGCGACCCCTTTCGCTGAAGATAGGTAAGTATTACCCTAACGCCGCCCCATACTTTCCCGCGAACTTTTCTGATAAATGCTCCCGCTGTTCAACAGTTACTTGATGCATGTTATGATTTATATAACGCGGAACACAAACGAAAAATATAAAGAGTACGGCCACTGGTAAATATTTGGCGTTAGTAACACGCTTTTGGGTCACCAAGCTTATAAGCAATTCGACACACGCAACCAACTTTTACATGGTTTTTGAACTAGTGCGTGGACAGTGATTGGGGTTAAAATGAACATTATAATAATATAATAACTGTATTGTGTTAATGGTTATATTTTATACGGTTGCATGCTCTATTTTAAATATATGTTGCGGATAAACGTATCAAAACCCAGTATGATGACAGCGTTTAAAAACTCAGACACATTTCCTGCATAAGATTGTGAGGGATAGATAATAAATAAATAGATCTTCTTCTATTCAACCTATCGCAGTCCACTGCTAAACAACGGATAAACATACTGATATTATTTGTTTTGTAAATACGTAGATATTATGCATAAAAACACCCAACACACAGACATGTTTATGCACAAAAATATTCGTACTGCCCGGGATCGAACCCGGCACCTTTGGTGTAGTAGCTGACGTCTCAACCATTACACCCAATCGGTCGTCAAGTGGGTACGATGATAGTAAGAGTACTCTAGGATACAGACAAAGCCCGTCGGATCGTCAAGTTAAAGTGGCAGTGGGCTGGTCATGTATGTCGCAGAACCGATGGCCGTTGGAACAGACGTGTTCTGGAGTGGACACCGCCCTTGGCAAGCGAAGCGTAGGACACCCTCCGGCCCGATGGACCGACGACTTGCGAAAGGTCTAGTGGTGCGCTGGTGGAGGCTGGATGATAGAAGGACGCCAGATATCCCAAAGGACCGGGATATCCGGCGCAAAATGGGGAAGACCTATGTCCAGCAGTGGTCAACGTGCGATCAGTAGAGTGGTCAATGGCATAGCGTCTAGCGTTCGGTTAACGATATCACAAGCACTGTAGCAATGGATAATCATCGGATGGGTGACCCAAATGTGAACCGTCACCGTGCTTTAGTCAACTCCCTCCGTGGACTAGTGATCTGGCATAAGTTTAGATGGCTGCGTGGTTTTGGGTTGTGGGGTTGAACCAGTGGGATC
Source organism: Leucinodes orbonalis (assembly GCA_019425675.1). Lineage (NCBI taxonomy): Eukaryota > Metazoa > Arthropoda > Insecta > Lepidoptera > Crambidae > Leucinodes > Leucinodes orbonalis. The sequence continues at coordinate 63,337 of PQWD01010506.1, forward strand.
GGCAACCAGTACGCTCACAAGTTGATGTCACGCGTACCCACGACAGATGCAGTGTTAAAGGAAACCAATAGGTGTAGAAAGTAATTATATTTTCCGTCAACAATGCCCTGCGCCCGCCACCCGCGACGTGACATGTTCAGTGTTAAGAGACCAGTTATTTTGCTACCCAGTGCTATATTTACTAGTTCTTGCATACATATATACATACTCTAAGAACGAATCATTAATTGTATATTAATGATTCTTTGTTAGACATACTTGCGCGCTTTGCTTATCTCAGATTAATCTTTTCCTTTTTAAGATTGCTGGAAGAAATTCCATTTGGAATAAGAATTGCCTCTGTACTTTTGTATCAGTAGATATATATAGTTCCTACTATGTACATATTACGCGTGTGCATTATATACTACTAATTGTGTAGAGAGGACTAGCAAATTGGTAGAGTAAATGGTCACAGACTCGAGAAGAAAATTGTTCCCTCAAACAATATATTTTGTATTGTCTTTGCGCTAGAAATCTTCGAGCGGAAAACAAGGAAATTTAAGTTTAAAGCCGTAGTTGTAAAGTAATCCAGTCAGTACGTACGTCATCATATCTTTGATCAATAGTTCGTCTACCTGATATCTTGTATAGAAAAGTTAACGTTTGACATTTAAAGCAAAAGACATGGAGGTCGATCACATAGAAATAACTTTAATGTCATTTAATGTTCATAATTTACCTCAAACTCAAATACGATAAATGGACACACCGGTACTATAATAAAAGTAAAAGCATGGCTATTACTGTCTTGATAACGATTATTGCTTTAAACAGTTGCGTGGACGTCAATGGAATATCCTATAGCTACATTTTCATTAAATATCCACTTATAATGACTTAAGTATCTACCTACTCTGGATACTCATGTTTGTACAGTACTGAGATATTTGCTGAATCCTTAAAGGAATCTGAAACGCTCACTAAAATATTAATACCTAAATTTCAATACGTGAAAAATATCGTTAAAAACTCATATGTTTATATTTTTTTATTAAATACAAAAAAAAATCCAAAAGGGTGTTAGTTGACAATATAATTTATCAGCGTGATGTCATAGTGTTGAATGCCATATAAAAGTATCTAAATAAGCTCAATTGATCATCATCCTTATGGCCTTTGAATAACTTAAGTCAATAGTTGTTAGGGACATGCGACTACGCCTGTAGTTTCTTATACTTCCTTGTAGCAATATTACAACACGAAACTGTTTTTTTTTCTGCGCTCGTTTTTCGCTTGTCATTTATTTCAGCATTTATATACAGAAAGTAATTTTCTTGGTGAAACTCCATCTAGCCCGATCCCTTTTTACCTTCTCGAACTGACCTATTCCTAAATATGAGGTGGCAACACTAACAATCTCCCTTGGTGTGTCTACACCAGGACGTTAGAGGCTGGTTAATATGTACATGATTACTTACACTTTTTATTTTCATTTTCATTAGGTAGGTTCATTAATTCGGACTAAAATCCGATTTTCAATCTAAATTTGGATTTTTAATAATAAGATTTAGATGAAATTTAACTCATTATGAGAATTACTAGGTGGTAGATCGATACTAAGTCGTCTAGGTAGGTACCACCGCAGTGCCAGATATCATCCCGTGAAACAAGAGTGTTATGCACTTCTGTGTTTCGGCATGAGGGCACTGAAGCTAGTGAAATTACCGGGTATAAGAGACCTAACATCTGTTGTCTCGGGTGACGGGCGCAGTGCGGCATTGATGGAGGATAATAACTGTCTGTCAGTTGTTGGTCTCCTTTAATGCCGCTCTGTCATGGTCTGGCGTATCACTTACCATTAGGTGAGCGTCCAGACCGTCCTGTACACTTATACCATAAAAAAAATGTAAATACGATATAGGTAACCTTCTTAATGTAGAACTACAAAACATAACTTATGAAGTTTAAAGTTCATGAAATAATAAATAATGACACAAAAAGGAAGCGGAATAAATAAGGATAGTATCGAAACACTTTTTCAATAAAAACCATCATTTGAAAACGTCTATAAATGATGAAGGAACAAATATCGACTTGAAAGAAAATGAACGGCAATACACAAACGTTTTGAGTCGTCACTTTGAGTAATAAAACAGACAAACAATGTGATAAAAAATTCACAAGTTCGACGCCGACCTTCGCGGCAGGCGTCCGCTCCCATGCACCGTGTAAGTAGCTTTCGGGCCAGCTGGCATGGTCGCATAGAGCAGCAAAAAGGTATATAAGTTACGATTATGCTGTTCAGTTTCAGTTTTGTAAAGCTTAATATCGGTAAAACCGATTTTTTTTATGGTACCGAGACACGGTCGCTAACTACTCGCCTTTTAAATACATTCAAAGTTACTCAGCGAGTGGGTATTTAAATCAGCTTCCTGCCAATTAAAATCCCGTCAAAATCGGTCCAGCCATTTCAGAGATCTTCCTGAACAAACAGAGCGGCTGACAAAAATTTCAAAAAATATATTTTATAGTGTACGACGTGATGAATCGTAAAATTTGCTATATATTCGTAAGCATCTGTTAATAAAGGGTTATTTCAATATTACAGGCTCCAATATTTATCTGTATGGATTGAAGAAAACACGATCGCCATTTACAATGGTGTAAAAAGGACAAATTTAAATACATAGCTTTAAAAAAAATCCACGGCAAAAAGTACGGGTGCTGATTGTCCGTCTCACTTTTGCTAGCATTGCACAGTTCTCTCATTTTATGTCTGCGGTACTGTTTGTTTACGAATAAAAGAAAATTCGCACGTTTCACGCGAGATACGGTTCACAGTGCAGTGTTATATTTACATGTTTTATTCTATTTGTATGGAAACTGCAGGCACGGGGGTCCCAGGCGACTGTGTTGTGCATTTTGTTAATCAACAGTTTTTTCTGGAAAGCTCGTAGAAAATTATTTAGTTACATTTTAAAATGTTTCCTGCCTGCAGCGAACAAGTTGTATTGCTTAGTGCTTTTATCATGTACTACCTACATATTCAATAAATATGTGTCTTTCATTTACCAATTGTTAAATTGAAAATAATAGATATGTGAACTTATAGGTCATCCGACATATATTTTTTCGATCTGTCAAAACAACTCATTTTCTCAAATTTCCATGGCATTACAACACTATGACATCACGGTGTTAAATAATCAACTGAAGCAATTTTTATAGCGAATTACCATCTCACCATGTTAATCATTTGTCAATGTTTCATTAAGCAATTAGTTTGCTTTAACAAGAACATAAAATCGCAACATGCATAATATGATAAGAGCCTCGGTGACTCAATGGTGTGGACTGTTGCCTTCCGATCGGGAGGGCGCAGGTTCAAATCCCGCCACGTACCAATGTGATTTCGAATTTTCGAAATTGTATGTACGTTATCCGACGCTCTTACGGTGAAGGAAAACATCGTGAGGAAACCTGTGCATGCTTGCGAATAGATTCAAAGGTTGTGCGTGAAGTCGTACAACCACACTGGACCCGCGTGGACGACTAAGGCCTAAACACCCTATACGGGTAGGCTCGTGCCCCTCGGTGGGGACGTTTAATGAGCTGACGATGATGATAATATGACAAGCAGCTATTTCAAAATGCAATAAGAATTATTTTATTAAATGAAATACTCACATGTCATCAAGTTACAAAAACCGGTGTAAAACCAAAAATAATATATCTAAAATATTAATTCGTTAAACTAAATTTCAATAACTAATTTTTGTTTACTATAATTTCTATTTGCTCTTTTAGTTTTATTTTTTTTTTAATTAATTAATTTCATAATAGCATTGGCAACCGGTTTTAATATGTATAATGCAATTACAAAACATAAATTTTCGATCGGTTTTAAATCTTTTTTTTTGGACTGGAGTCTGAGTTCTAACCTTACCAATACAAATCGGAATGTGTTAAACTTCTCATTGATAAATCGTTACTGGCGCTTGGCCATGTTTTTAATATGAAAAATTAAAAAACGATTTGGTGCTCTACCATGAATTGTCTTATGCCTTTAGACTAAGTACATACACTTTTAAAGAAAATTTGTTCGCAACAGGTGTTTGTCGTTTCACGTATTTGTGTAAGAATAATGTCCCTAATATATATTTTTTTGGAAATGACATTAAAGTAAAGTGAAATGAAATGTAAAGTTGGTGAAACATCAATAAATTTGTAGTTCGTTGCATGTTATCTGTAGGTAATAACTGTTGATCGACCAAAGAGGAACCGAACCGAATAGATTCCATTTATTTGTTAAGTGTTATTATTAAGATGTTTTCATCAAATACGTACATATATTATTAAGTAAAATTCTCAGTTTACAGTAGTACCAACATAATTGGATACAGATATTTAGGTTTAACACACAAAGGTAAAACGGTATCTTCGAAATTTGAATGGGAATGGTTCCGCAAACATGCGGAATAATGGCATGCGGACGGGACAGTTGCCTCTCGCTGGAGAACTGCACCAATATTTGGCGAAGCCTACACCACCTGCCCGTACTGGAAGTAATCAACGCGATGCTGCCGCGCGCTGCATAAATGATCGCGCCGCATCTCATTGTACTATGAATTGGTTACGATGTTTGTGCGGTTTGACAATTGAAGTTTACCACTCTGGAAATTTTATATTTTTATTCTTATCAGGATTTTATTGGGTTTCAGTTTATACCTTTGTGGGATCCATCCAACGTCACATGTACGTATTGTATCATACCGAATAGCCAGTTACCATTCACACCGTGCTAATAAGGCCCACACTAATATAGAAACCAAACACTGGGTAAACATATACCTACTTATGTATCGTAGCCAAATTCTTATCCATTACACCAAATTAGTCGTCAACGATATATTAACGGTATATGAAATGAACGTTATGGAAGTCGTGGCAAAAAGCTTAACGTGCCTTTTGAAAATTCGTCCTTAGCACAATTCCATATGAGCTTCGGTGGCTCATTGGTGTGAACTGTTGCCTTCTGATCTGGAGGGTGCAGGTTCAGATCCTGCCACGTACAATGGATTTTCGAATTTTCTAAAATGTACGTTTATCCGTCGCTCTTACGGTGATGGGAAAACATCGTTAAGAAACTTGCGCACGCCTGCAAAGAGATTCCAAGGGTTGTGCGTGAATTTCCCTTTTTCGCACTGGGCCGGCGTAGATGACTAAAGCCATAGCTATACATATCAATATATATGAACTGATGATGATGATCATGACAGTTACATAGATTCAGCTTGCAATGTTTCAAAACTGGAGAAATCAGAGAAAATTACATTTTCATATAATTTGTAATTTCATAATTGTAATTTTTTTTCAAATTTCGTCAAACTAACCTTTAATTTTATTTGGAGTTTTAAAAATCATATTGCTATTCTGTCTTCAAATTTAAGGTTTTAATTTGGAGAAAAAAAACCGTTCGAGTTTTCGCTGTTGATCGCAGATGGCTTCACAGCTTCCCCGAGCAAGTTGCGAGCACAGATTGCTTTCAGCCCAATAAAGAATATGTGTAGTTTTTTTTAACAAAAATCCGACACGTGTCAACCGCTTAATGATACCTACTACGAATGGTAAATAACAGCCGCACGTTACAACATAAGCGGTAGGTACATGGCACGCGTGTATTCTTTTGAGTCATTTAGGAAACGGAGTCATTATTGGAACTCAATTTTCTTTTCTTTTTACTCAGATACTAAAAACTAAATTCCAGTTTTTGTAGAAACGGCTACACATTACTTTTTTAGGTATACTTTGAATCTATACTAATATATAAAGCTGAAGAGTTTGTTTGTTTGTTTGAACGCGCTAATCTCAGTAACTACTGGTTCGATTTGAAAAATTCTTTCATTGTTAGATAGCTTATATATCGAGGAAGGCTATATGCTATATATCAACACGCTACAAGCAATAGAAGCGGAGCAGTTATGAAGAATATTTCAAAATCAGGGGTATTTTTTCATACTTGGAGCTTCCGCTGCGTAAACGGTTAGTTTCGCAAAAGTCATGTACGAGAGTATTATTAGTCTACCAAAAAAGTCCGCGACAGCATATGTCTATCTTTTAAGGTTAGCTCCATATAACATATTTTTTGCTATTTTTTTTTTCTAAAATAATGCATCATTTGCGAAGGTGTTTTCATAAATATGATAATAATCCTTATACAAATAAATACTTTTAAACAAAATTGCCATTCACATCATTCAAATTAATATCTTATGAGATATAGCTTTAACTCACCTATTTAAACGAAGTAGCAGGTTAAAGGGAGCGTTAGGCCAAAGTAACTATTTCACGCGGACGAAGTCGCACGAAAAAGCTAGTATCTAATATCACAAAGGCCTTCTTTACTTTTTTTTATTCCATGTTAGTAAAATTTGGTCTTTTTTCTGTCGAGTGCTATAGGCCGTGCACGGCTGCATGTGCTGCAAATTACTTAAAAATTTAGTTTAAATTTGTTTTGTGTTTAAGTTTTGAAGAAAATAATATTTTTTTTAATTCTAGCATGTGGCTTTAGCCTCAAATCTTACACAACGAGCCTAAATGCGTCCCCGAGCGGGACTAGGGAGGGACGGGAGGGCTAGGTATATATTTGGAGTAAGTTAATATTAATATTTGCTCGTAAAAATATGTTTTAGTGAACGGCGAGTGCCTACAGTGCTACTGGTGCGGGCCACTCGCGGAACAGATCCATCGCAGTCCACGCGCGGCCCCTTGCGGCGACGGGGAGAATCAGGTCACCACCTGCGAGACTGGGTATACCCATTGTGCAGTTGTAGCTTCATCACCACGTAAGTCTTTGGAATAAACCTTCTTTTATATAAATTATTTTATATTAACTTACTGAACTTTAGAGACCGTAAGAAGTTACCTTAAGTGACTTGAGTATCTGATTTGAAGACCATTACTTTACCATATCAGACAGTTGCCTCTAGCCAACGGATCTAGAAGGTACAACGTATACAAAATATGAAAATACTGCGGTGAATCACCTTTTTTTTCCTGCCACACATGACAACATGCTTTGTCGTTTCAAAGTATAAATTCGTTTGTGTTCGCAAAACACAAGTACATATTTCGGGCCCCAGTCAATCATTAATAAGAGTTAGCGACCAGTAACATCTGTCATGGTCAGGCGTATCACTTACCATCGGGTGAGCACCCTGGCCGTCCTGTACATTTTGTAACTTAGAAAAAACACCAATGGAGAACAACTTGAGGATTGTATGAGATCTCAATCATAGTAACCAACCCAAGACACGCATACATTTTCCCACTTTACGAACCTAAGACATTTAGATTATGAACTTATTTTTGTATTTTCTTAATTACAGCATTCGTTGAATCCCGTTACTGCGTAAAGTTTTATCAAGATGAATGTTATACATTGTACTGCAACACTACTAAGACTTACAAAGTTACTTGTCCCTGTCGCGGCGAACTGTGCAATGGACCCAAAACAGACCGCGAAATCGAAGCTTTCAACGCCCTGACCAAATCCGTTGCCAAAAATCAAAAGAATCGCATTAAGAAAAGAAATGCGATAGATTCACACAATTTTATACACTCAGAAAAAATGAAAGCCAGTTTAGTGGTAAATGATCCTGATGACGTTGACTCTAAAGCTAATGAAGTCGATGAAAAAGCAATGGAAGATAACACTATTCAAACCGGAAATCCAACTCTCGAACATAACAACTCCAGTAATCCTAACGACATGGAAGTTAATTCAACTGAAATGAACGTTGCACAGGAAGAACATGTTGAAATGACCACTTCAGTAGATAACATTAGTAGTGTTGAAGCTAAACTAACAACAAATAATAAAAAAAATTGAGACTACAACAGCAATAGTTGATAGAACAGAAATTATTGATATCACTACTACTATGAAAGCAATAGAATCAACACTCAGATCGGAAACAACGAAGGCTGATGAGAATATGTATATAAGTAATGAAATCAAACCAAGCATGCAGATGCTTACGGCAGAAGCTCTTCAACAAAATGCAAATCCAGTCACTACTGAGAAACCAGTCGAATTCACAACAACTGAGATAACTTCAACTAGTACCGCAAAAAGCGCAATGGAAAACTCAACACCGAAGCCATCGACAAATCCACGAAATAGTTCAGCAATATTCAGCTTTAATATCCTTATGCTATTAGCTTGTTTAATTTTGAACTCTAGTTTGTAAATAGCCATACCTGATGGAGTATAACAAAAGTACAGCACTTTCGTGTCGT
>PQWD01010507.1:0-19485 GCA_019425675.1 Leucinodes orbonalis
AAACTATAAACTAAATTCACGCCATTTGTAGATTTCACATTACTTACGTTCTAAAATTGTACCATTTGTAAACAACTAAAGCGGCTCATTCAAAAAATGTCCACTTTGCATATATTCACAGTATGACCACCAGTCGCAAAACGTTATTTCAAAAATGACTATCAGATAAGGTAGATTTCCGTATGTCTCTATAACTCAATTATCTCTTTCGCGAATCAAATTATCGAAAGCGACCAATAAGAAGACATTTTGCGACTGATAAAACTCTTCGATAGACGTTTAGCGAAAGGACAATAAAAATATACGTTTACATCTCATTCTTGATATATCGATGGAAGATCTATTTGCCTTAAACTCACTAAAAGATACTGAATTATGCGTTGCAGTTGTATCATTTAGAACGTAGCTTAAAATGAAGAAGTAAGTAATGATTTCTCGAAGAGGCGAGTAACATACAGTTTTGATAATATAGTGTAGGCGTAAGCCTAAAGTAGCGTATATGTAAAGATGGTAAAAGCCACCCATCCAATCCTAAGTACTTTTCATGTCATTCCCAATATGAGTTTTCAGTCAAGTGCCTAGCAATTTACTGTTATCCTATCACATTTTCGTCAAGTCCTGAGATATATCTCACCTCCGCAATCCTGCAGAATATTTCACTCGTGCTGTTGAAAACGGAATACATCCTAAAGCAAAACCGACCAGTTTTCTCCTGCATTGGCTGGTTGCGTTAGAACTCAAATTCCAGTTGTCAATAATACAATTTGAGTCCTGTCCGTAGTTAGTCTCATAACTGCATCTGATTTACATTTTAAATCGGAAATTTTGGGCTGCATGCACGAGGACCTGGATGACCAACCAACCAGGAACAGGATGTTCATCCTTTCTGTTACCGTTATTTGAAGCGCAGATATATTGCAGAAGATATGTGTGCAAAACGGATGTTATATGAAGATTTTGCTATATTTAGTATATCCACTTTACCAAGGTTCTTTAAGGAAGTATTTTTGCCCCTGTCGCGGTTACTGTTTCTTTACTTTCATAATTATCATATATATTTTTGTCAGTGTATTTAGCTGTTAATGTAGTTTTAATCTCAAAAGAAATTTTAAAAAGTAGCAGACGTTAATGTAAGGATTTCCCCGATACTTCTCCTTTATCAGGATCGTGTAAGCAGCCTAGCCAGTTTTAGAAGAGTAGATTTTGATTTGTGAAGGCAATGCGAAAGATAGAAAACTAATTGCATACAGAAACCCTACCTACACAAACTTTATAATATTATCGTCGACAACGAGATTCATCATCATTCGAGAATCTCAATTCCCAAGTACAAGGTTTAATTTGAAATATCTATTCAGAGTGAAAATATAGCTAGTAAATAAACATTTTCGTCTTAATTAATTATAAGAATACCTGAAGCGTCTGTTGTTTCTATGAAGGTGATATGTTTAAGCAAATTTGGTGAATACTCGAGATATAAAGGTGACATAAATCATCACTCTGATGATATTCACTGTACTTGTCAATGAATATACATAGAGATTTACGCGTTTTAACACAAACCCGTACTTCATACAACAGCTCACAGTAGGCACCTAGAATCAAAAGCCTATGTGTATTCAAAAACGTCTACAGATTTGAAGAACGCTGACTCCAAACTGCATCATGGAATATTTTAGATCCTATTGTAATAAAAATCCCATATATTATCATCATAGATCGGATAATCGGATGCATATTTACCTAAAGTTGACCGGCGCCTTAGTATGGAAAGCACTTCTTTATCGTAAAGATTTCGGAATTGATGCATTTAATGTTCGGAATATAGAATTAAATGTATTATTATAACGTTTGTAGTGTTTTTTATTACAATACATGATTTTTAAGTACATTACTTGTATGGAAAAAACCAGATATTTCGGGATGAATATCCATTATGATGTTCGAAGCTTAGTAGCTAGGTATTTTATAAAAAAATAATAAAAAACTTTTTTTTATTAATTTTATAAATTAATATTATAATTTGATAGGTAGGTAACCCATTCGTAATTTGTTTTAAAACCGATTAGTTCAAAATCCCTGATTTTTTCGAATCCCGACATTGAAAAAGACAATTCCGAAAAAAAAGCCGTCCCCATATTTTCTTAGCTAAAAAATAAGTTTAGGTAAATATGCATCCGATTATCGATCTATTATTATCATACAGAAACACATTCATATATGTTGAAATGCAAGGGAAAATAACATCACTGATGATTTTGTTTTTCCTTGATTTCATAATCGTACTATTTTCAGTAGCCACTAATAATTCCCTTATCCTAATTAAATCTTATGCTTGATGATTATATTTTTCATATTCATATAAATCTACCTTGATCGCGCAATTACTACATTTCAACATGCTGCAAGTCTGTTTTATAACTTTCATATTACATAGTTTTAGCATATCAAGAAACCCTGCCTACCTTACCTATTAGAAAAATCTGCCGGAGGGTTGTGTGTACTATCCCGAGTTATTGACTTATTATAATGCATTTGAAAATATGTACTATGATTTAAGTTATCAATTTTAAGTAATTGAAAAATTTTTCTTGTAGTGGGTGGGCAGTGTGTCGTTCTTAACAAAATTTTTTTAAAGTAATTACAATGTGAAGTGTCATTAAGTGTAGTTTTTCGATAAAAAATAATCTTTTCGGAATATTTGAATGACTTGTCTTAATAGGTACTCAATATCGAATCTTGTTGTAAATTAAAATTCAGATGCTTCTTGCAGTCAATGACTTAATGAAAATAAAGCAAAATTAAAACTTATTAAACATGTGTTTTATATGTATTTGACCCATTTGGTGTTGTGGTTGAGATGTCGGCTGCAACACCAAGGGTCCGGGTTCGATCTCTGGGCAGTACATTTGTGTGCATGAATATGTCTATTTGTAATGGTCTGGGTGTTTATATGTATAATATGAATGTTTTTACAAAAATAATGTATATAAGTATGTTTATCCGTTGTTTAGTACCCATAATACAGGCTTTACGCTTAACTTAAGGCTTGATGGCGCTGTGTGAATGTCAGTGGATATTTATTTATTATTATATATGTATTGACACTTGACATTTTATGTTGGATTCAGGTGTCTTGAATATGGTTAAGATCATAAAGCAGGAAGGAATTACTTTAATGACATTAATTAGCTTTGAGACACTATTTGGGACCCAAGGAAACCTCAACCTTTTCATGGACCTGTATTTCTATATTCCCTTAGGTGATATTTATTGGGCTGCAACAGCCTAAGGGCAGCTGCATTTCAGTAGCAGATATTAATAGGGGGAAATCATTTTAGAAGAAAATATTTGTAGTTAGGGTCTATTTAAGGTGTCATATGTCCCATTTATCTAGTGCTGCAGCATATTCAGCTTCTGCAGGTTTTACGTTTTGTAGAAATATGTAACCAATTGTATATTTTGCAACGCCTATTAATAACTGAAGTATAATATAAAGAATAATATACATAGAAGTGCTTCATGGCAGTAGCTTGTTTGTGATTCTTTGAAATATGTTCGTAATTAAAATAAGACAGCGCACTGATGGTCAATCCAAAGTAAATCTTTAAGAATATTGAGTTCTTAGTTTAAGTCATAGTATAAAGTGATAAAATTGCCTGCTTCACCAGCTGGAACACCTACCAGTATGTCAGAGTTATTCAATTATAGATAGTCCACACTGAATCTGTGTTCAGTATGACATTATCACAGTAAAAGTTATAAATATATAAATTTGCTATTTAATGTTTTTGGTCAAATCTACTTCGTATTGAACTTAATAAAAATTTCAAACAGTTTAATGGTAACCCAAAAGAAAGTGTTTTTTTTATGTTTTTATGGTTGTGTTTTGCAACTTTTGTTTGTTTCCTTCCAATATCCATTTCTGCCTAAACCATTAAAGTGAACTAGTATTCTAAAGTAAATTGTCAAAAATAAGTGTTGACACTTTACTCTTGATGCAATCAAAAATTACATAAGACTATCCTTTGTAACTATAGATTTTCTTTTCTTTTTCAACACAAAACCCTCGGATTAATAAATGGTTTGTTTGTAAATGTCAATTCATCATTATACTGACAATTAACAAACTTATTGAATGTAAGCGGTTGTGCTTAGTCTTTGAGTAGATAATAAGTATATACTTACCGTTCCATTATGAACTAGATTAAAACAACAGTGATTGTACATGTTTCGTAACAGAAATAAATCCTTAACATCTGATGAGATATTCATAAGTATTTTGATAACATTGCGGATATTATATGCTGCTGGATATAGTAACCTCGCCTGATTTTTATAACAAGTATCTAATACTGCCGTTCATACATATTGTTACTTGGAGTATACGCCACTGTATATAAGTATCATATTTCATTTAAATTGGTATGCAGAAGCTATATAATAGTGTCATTTACATAACAACCGCATGTCAAAGATTTGTAGTAAAGCTTCAGAATACTTCCAATATTTATCCAGTGCAATTGCCGTTTAGTATGCAGTTTTAGAAATTATCAGCAAATACAACATTAAAGAGGTAACAAAATTTATTAAAAATGAAATAAAAAACTTTGTCTTTTATATGCTTTGCTGATATTTCCATTATTAATTTCTGCTAACTCATGCTGCAGATACTTTCATATGAAGCAGTGGTAAAATGAATACGAGAGTTCCTTTGGGGATAAATACAGAAAATGTAGTGGATCATTTATTGATAAACTATTTAGGTACTTATTTCTACTTAATGACTAATTTGTATAAAAATCAATAACACTGTAATATTTCCAATGAATGTTCATAGGATATATACAGATATAAAGTGTTTTTAATACGTATAGCTACCTGAACGCAATGAAAGCATCTCCAAGTTCGCCGCCTACGATGTGTACACCCCCCTCAGGAATCGAGAGGCCTCGAAAGAAATTCCTAATATCCAGGGCATTAGCAGACCATGGAAGGTTCTGCAATCTTATGATGACACTCATGGCTGCTAGTCTTCTCGTTTACCTTCAACAAAGGAAATCCGTGTCCATTTATTTGCAATGTTATTGACACTGGCACTGTAACATTAACACTACACACTTCAACTCAAAACTGCACTCTGATAGTAAGTAAAGGGAAAACTTTTAAACAAATAACTAAATTACCTAGATGATTAAAGTCTAATTAACTAATTAGCTACTAATTCAATAATTATATCGTTATACACCATACAGTACTAGTTAATAAATGATATTCTAATTCTTCAATATATAAAACTAACCTTATTAAAGGTTAGTATTCAGCGAACTATAAAATTAAATTTTACAACGTTAAGCTGTTGAGCAAAGGTATGATTTGAATTTAATAAGGGAAGCCATAAAAACGAATGGAAATAAATACCACATGAAGGCTAGATTCCTTCATGTAAACTTGTAAGTAAATTGAGAGTACACGTTCGTAAATCATACTTAAGGAGATAAAGTACAGAATATAGATTTTAAATTAAGTTAATACGTATAAAAACAATGTTTCAACTTGTGGAATTTATAACGTTGTGTCACATTAAATGAAACGTGAGAGATTTCTCCAAAATGACGCCAACTCAAATAGTTGTTCTAAAGCGCTATACTTCTCGACTCACCTATTTAACGCATATATTTCTAGCACAAAACACGTTTTAAATAAACAAAAACATTACAAAATCACAAATTAACCACTAAATAACAAGTTATTTTTTATATTATAATACAAGACGATAGGAGAGAATAAAACACGATGAAGAATGTAACAAGATGGCGGAGCGGGAGATGGCAACAGTGTTGCCAGCCCAGAAACGAAATTCCTCGTACATAAGTAGCTAAAAATCTCGTACTTTGACTTTCGAACCTCGTACATCTAAAAAAAACGCTTTCATCATTCAAAATACTATATAAAATAAACATTCGCTAGCTTTTACTAAAAAAAAACATCACGTTGTGATAGAGACAGTTAACGCGTAAACAAAATGTTTTATTAATCGTGGTTTTCCTGGTTACATAGCTACTACAGTCTGCAGACAATGATCGCCTAAATACGACCAATGGTTTTTTGGTGTAAAAGTTAAGTGCTGATAGATGTCAGTAGTTTTCATATGTAGCATGGTCATATTACAAAATCTCGTACAAAATTGTACAAGGTTGAAAGTGTCCTCGTACCTCGTACGGAAGACCACAAATCTCGTATTTGTACGAGGAACCTCGTACGTTTGGCAACCCTAGATGGAAAGCAGTCCCAACAGCAGTGTTGCCAACGCAAATTTTAAGGTGGCCTTCTATCTTTTTTTATATAGCTGTAGACCATTGTGTTGGTGAACGCGGCTTAGTGGCTCCTCTTACCTCATGTACTGTGTCTACGGAAGACCAGCGTCAGGACATCCTGTGGTTGTTCTGACTACGCTGAGTAGGCTTCCATTCAGTGCAATTGCATAAATTTAAAATTGTTGTTTTAAATTTTGTTTAACAATGAATGTTTTAATTGTTTTCTGAATCATTTTTTTTTACTTACAGAATATGGAAGAGCTTGTTTTTAAATATAAATTTCAAACTTACAAACATGACATTTAAAAAAAAATAGAATATATAAATCTACATACAAACGCTTAAAAACATAACCCTCCTTCGGCTGTTGGGTAAAAATGTGTATGTGTGCCTTACCACTCTTCCAACTTTTAGAGTAACACGTAAATCTAGCATTGTTTTATGGAATATAATAATAGAGAATAAATATAAATAAAATAAACTTACAGGTTGGAAAAAAATGATGAAACATTTATAAAATAAATAAATAAATATCCATTAACACAGCGCTATCTAGCCCCAAGTTAAGCGTGACCCCTGTATTATGGGTACTAAACAACGTATAAACATACTTATATACTTTTATTTTGTAAATACATACATATTATACATAGAATACACCCAGACCATTACAAACAGATATGTTCATGCACACAAATGTTTGTACTGCCCGGGGATAGAACCCGGAACCCTTGGTGTTGCAGTCAACCTATCAACCGCAACACCAAATGGGTCGTCAAATTTATATTGTTTCATTTTTAATATTTGTTACCTTTCTTTATAAAAATTCGTAAGATGTTTTAACCAAATATTAATAACAAATATCTACATAAGTTTTGACGATGCTAAACACTCACACATATTTGTGTTCGTCATCATGTTCATCGTCATTGTTACAGTTCAGGCAGGTATTGGGTCTCGAAAAGTAAACAGTAGGATTCCGGTGGATTTTTTTTTATCTGAATACGCCTATTAGCTACTTTTCTGTGAACAAACAAATTTATTTTTTGTTATTTTATTATTTTCCTCACCAATATATCATGCCTGCCATTTTTCGTCATTTGAAGGCTGTTTCAAGTAGGTATCAACACTTTAGTTCTTTAAAAATGATGAATTTAAATTAGTTTTTATGACTAAAAACTCGACACAGGGTACTGTTTTCATACAAAAATACTCCCTTAATTTTTTTTTACGTAAAACAGCGAAAATTTATGAAAGTAAAGAGTTAATTTTGTAGAACCGATTATAAAACACCATTTCTAAAAAGCATTTCACTAAAGTCGGACCTATAGTTCGGCCGTTACAAAATGTAAGTACATTATACATCTTTATGTTGTTCTATCTCTGACATAGACTAACGCAGTAAAGTCAAATTCAGGCAAAATTATTTGTTTCGTAAACGTAACTATAATTGTTATTTTTATTCGTCACTCGAAAAGAAAAATGAATTCTTACTTTGGTTTGACAACCCTGAAGCTAATCTCGTACAAATCACGTGACAGTATTAAGTGTAATACGGGAAAATTAAATTTTTAGATAAGAAAATATTGTTTCTTCTTTCGTAATTTCCATGTAAAATAAATGAAACAAACTTAGAAATGAAATATAACTCCATCCATTAAAAGGCACACATTAAGTTTTTATATTCTTTCAAACAATAATTACAGTACAAATCGGTGTTTTCATGGAACTCTGCGCTTAGTCGAGTTCCGGCGGCGTCTGAGTGCTATTACTGCTATTGGTTGTTGGTTTGATAATATATTTACGCATGATTCTTAATCCATCCCATTCAGCAGAGGGGTACTAGTGGGGTACTAGAATGAAAACATCTCCTGTCTTGTTCCTCCGAATCAATGAATTACATTGTTCCCTACTTTATAAATTAATCCTAGCATGAATGACCATTGGAAAATGTCTATTCAATTAGGGAGTTTTATTTTAGGATCGTTATTATGAATGATAATATATGTATTTGTTATAAAATATTATTTTAGCAAAACAAATAAAAATCGCAGAAATATAAGAACAATATCATAGACATTTTTCGGTCAGCAAAAACGTACTTGGAAACTTGTGGGGTAATTTTATTTTGTAGCTTGACATTCCTTATTTTATTTAATCTGCAAAACGTGGGAGATGGGTAAATAAATGACATATTGGATTATACCGACATCGACATCTACGTTTGTCTAGAAAAACGCGAATATCACAATAAATGAAAACTTTTGTAGATTTAGTGTCTGTTTTGCCTAAATTTCAATTAAGTATATAATTTATTTTTCAAATTGGTTGAATGTTTAATTGTTTGTTTTGCATTTAAATTGGATGTAAATATATTTTTTAATTTTGTTATTTGTTTTTATTGTAAGTTTGTAAATGCAGTTAAAAAATGGTTTATTCAATGTTATTGTGTTAAGTTACAAGTCTGTCTTCAATGGTTACTCTCTTTTATTAATACTTTCCAAACGTAAAACTTCTAAGATTCTTTACGATAAAAATTACCGTTGTCATCTGAGAATTTAAGTAATAAACTGTAGTTTTAGTAGTTTTCGTCACCGCTCTATCATACCCATAATATGCAAGAAATTATTAAGCAAATATACATTTTATGGTTTCATTTTTTGTGTGTACTAATTTTCAATACCGTAATGTGAACATTTAAGTTGAATAATGTAAGTTTAATGGTGCAATTTACTTGTTTCAGATTGTTATCTATAGAAAATATATAAGTAATAACAAAATATAAAATAAGCATGAAGTTATAATAACACATTGCTCAATATTGTGATAGTGGCAGAGTTAGTCGAAAAAGTGTTCAAAGATTGATAAATGTGTGAAAGATACCCTGGATACCTTTTTGGTGAACTCCTTCAGCAGTTGGGACAGGAGTTACAATTCTTAGAAAATGTAAGTACATAGTTATAATAACATAAAGGTCAAGGCTGGTTTGCACTAGGATCTTTGAATTAATTATTAAATGTCCAGAACATCAACAACAAGCAAGCATGTATTATGGGTACTTTACAATATGTAGGTAGGATATACTTAATATTTATAGGTCTCCAATAATAAAAAAAAGTTCATGCAAACAAATGTAACCCAGAACCCTTCATGACAAAAGTTGACTTTTTAATTATTATACACATGCATTGTATGTGCATGCAACACTAAAAATATATCAGGGCCGTCTCTAGCTCATGTGGGCTGTGCACATACCCTAGTGCCCCTAGCAAGTGTGCGGTCCTCGGAGGAACTCATAATGTGAGCGGTGCTCGGTTCCCCTACCACCCACCTAAGGGAAAGATCCCCTTGAATAGTATAACCGTGGTCATCAATTCATGTTGCTTTGATTATACAAGCTGAGACAATTTGTAAAAATTGACAAGGCTGTTGGATTCAATTTTCCAACGCTGTAGAATTTGTAGGAATCAAGGAAAAAATATTCTTTATTCCTGTCTAATATAAGCATATGTTAATGAAATTGCAATGTCCAGTCACATTTTATATTGGACCAATATGCATGCTTTGGATGTGCTGTGGCATATAATATGCTTTGCAAATTAAAGTAGCAGCAGACTAAAAGAGATTTTGAGGTTTCTAATATATTTATTTTTAATTATTTGTGTGCTATAGGTTTGTGTAGTAGGTGCATTATCAAATATTGTATTTAGGTAACTAATTATTATTGTATTGTATGTTAAGAGCGTCGGTGGCTCAGTGGTGTGGACTGTCGCCTTCCTACCGGGAGGGCTGAGGTTCAAATCCCGACACGTACCAATGTATTTTCGAATTTTCGAAAAATATATGTACGTTATCCGACGCTCTTACGGTGAAGAAAACTCGTGAGGAAACCTTCATGCACGCCTGCGAAGAGATTCGAAGGTTGTGTGTGAAGTCGTCCAATCCCACTGGGCCCGCGTGGACGACTAAGGCCTAATCACCCTATACGGTAGGCTTGTGCCCCTTGGTGGGACGTTTAATGAGCTGATGATGATGTATGTTTATTGCATTTGGCCAATTTTAAATCAAATGCTGTCAAATATGGACAAGTCAATGAAAACAATAATACCAACATGATGACTTTTAGAGAGATCATTGCCCCTGAAAAAAGGTCATTTCTCTTATGATTTTTTTTTTAAGAAATCAAAGCCCCATAGATTTCTAACTACTCTAGTTGGTTGAATTTGAAAATCACCAGTTTTTTTCATATTTGTTTCTGTGTGAACATATTATTTTTTCCCAATATTATTTAATTGATGAATAATTTCTTTAATTTTGTGTTGGAATCATTATAATTTAACTAATTGCGAGTGGCAGAGTTGTATTCAGTGAGTTTTCAATATTTTTATCTTTATTATATTGAAATAGATATAAAACCATTGTTGGCTCATAAAGGCGCCTTAAAATTTACACAACAAGCCTAAGGGCGTCCCCGAATGTCCCATTCGGGGACGCCCTTAGGCTCGATATATAAATTTTAAGGCTGAGAGCCATCTCGTCAATAGCCCGGTGAACCTGAAAGGCCATCTGCGGCCAACAGCAGTAGTCAGTTCGAAAATACACAGCTTGTTGAAGTCCAGCTGTTGACTGCCATAAGTCGAAGAAGTTAAGTTGTTCATTTCAGCTTCAGCTATTTACGATTGACCACATAAAGTTCAGTATGGTTCTATGTTCAATGGAATCGAAACATAAGTGCTGCACGGTTAACACTATGGTGAATCTAGAAAATACCAGGGCAATATTAAGCGTAAAGTTTTGATGTTCGCTTTAAAAATTCATAAAATATGGCTTTCAAATTATTGTGTATAATTGCCCATTCAATTAATGTTTGTGACATTACTGTATGCTCGAAAAAAAGGTGCTCATGAAAATCACATGGCCCGTCCCATGTAGAAAAGAATCATTGTAATGATGACCCATTTAGTATACTGGATGAGACGTCAGCTACTACACCAAGGGTTCTGGGTAAGGTCTCCAGGCAATACAAACATTTGTGTGCATGAACATGTCTTTTTGTAATGGTCTGGGGTGCTTCTATGTATATTTATGTATTCACAAAAAAAGTATGTTTATCAATTATTTAATACCCTTACAACAAGCTGCTCTCTTAATATGGGGTTAGATGGCGCTCTGTGAATGTCAGTATATATTTATTGATTTATAATAAAATAGTGGTAGTAGTATGGGGCTAACAGTTAGTTTAAAATGTGGATTAATAGTTGAACAATTTAAATAGTGTTTTATGTAAAATGGGTTGGAACTGTTATGTACTGATACGTACTCTTGTTATATATTCATACAGTTATTAATTGATACGTTACTATTGTGTATACTATTGGTACCAATACTTACTCTCATATCATTATAACTAGACAAAGCATACCGCCATATATTAATGTACCAATATTATCTTAACTGTAAACTATATTCGTTTGCATGACGAAATTTACATCGTGGTATTTTTCCTAAGATCACGCCATATTGTTATCAGACGTGAGCTCAAATAATATTCTAAGAATATTAGGAGTATGACATGATAACCAAATTAATTATATGTCTTAATTACTCGTAACCCAAAGGTTAGACCATTAAATAATACAAAGGAAATACTCATGGCTTCTTGGAGTACTTAATATTATCAAGAGCCACTCGCATTATCTAAAAAGATATTAATAATATTCCCGAAAATTATTAGTTGTGACCTAAAAGGTTATCCTAACCGACTTGTTTGTTCATCCATATAAAAGACCCATGTTGACAAACCAGTCAGTAGTTGTTGAAGCTAGTAATTGAGGTAATACTCATTGCCTGGTGTCAAGTCACGCTCGCTGAACAACATAACGTCTCCCCGACCATCCAGTTTGTATAGAGAATAGCTGAAAATAAACAAATCTTTCACGAAGACTGCGTTTAAATTCAGAGCCATCTCAAGCGTCGACCACAGGTATATAAAAAATTTGTCAGATTCAGAAGTGGGATGGTGTGCACTTGAATCGAGAAGAAACAGGAAGTCTCAAGACATTGGCGCACCAACGATCCTGATTAAAACTGTAAGTGACGCATATTTTACAAATCTGGACCATCTACATCAGTAGATGCTAGTGACTTAGGTCGCTACTTGTCTTCAAATGCTATAAGAGCAATACAAGAAGAACCCGTCTTTTGTGCAACTCAGGCTAATACAAAGACTTTATCTCCCTCATTACACTGAGCAGAAGATTCACGGTCCGAACTGCGACGACGTGCGGACAGAAGATAACGGAGCACCAATACTAGCAGCCGAGCGGACACCAGCAGCAACTACTCACCAATCATCACTCATCAACCATCACTCATCGGAAGGATAAATAGCTTCACTTCGCGTGCAGCCTCCGGAGCCGAACGAAGCATCATCATCAAACCGTAATTACAATATGAAGATTCTATTGTAAGTAGCAATCATATGTAATTTACTTTACTAATTTATGACCAAAATCTTACTAAACTATTAACTTGTAAAATTGAATTATTATATTGTGTGATTACCATTATTTAAACAGCGTAGAATTGTTTCATATTTACTGTTTTATTTTTTATTTTTATTAAATCGTTTAAAAATGCCTTTAGAAGCATCTTCGTCGAACAATGATATTTCGAGAGATGTGGCCGGGAATAGCAATCCGATAGCATTTATGTCTATTGACACTTTACTTAGATTTATTGAACCATACGACGGCGATAGAGATAACCTTAGTTCATGGATAGAAAAATGCGACAGAGCATTTCAACTAGCATCAGACAATCAAGAACGAATTTTATTTGCGTTTGTACAAAATAAATTAATAGATAAAGCACAATCAATTTGCTCTAATACTGTATTTGGTTCATGGAAAGACTTAAAAGAATTTTTAAAATCTAGATTCGGTAATAAAAACATCAAAATCACTTGTTGATCGAACTACAGAACTGCAAACAAGGCAGCAATGAGAACATCGCTCAATACATATCGCGACTAGAAGGATGTTTAAAAAGACTATTAAGTACAATTAAACAATCATGTATTTCCCCAGCGTTATTGCCAGGTCAAATCGAAAGTACTAACCAATTAGCCTTAACAACGTTTTACTTGGAATAAATTTTAAAATCGCTCAGGTACTACGAGCCAGAGAACCTAGAGATTTAAACGAAGCCTTTAACATGGCTTTAGAAGAAGAAAAATTTTCCTTATTAGAATCAACAAATTCTAATTCGATGAAAAACACCCCCATTGCACTAGATGTAATAGGAACGGTCATACTGCCCAGTATTGCCGCAGTAATTCTAATAATAACAATAGAAACTTTCATCATAATCCTAGGACCAACAACTTCAATAGGAAAAACTATCAGTCTAATCATAAACCTTTATTCCATTTAAGCGACACGCAAGTATGTAAATGACAGACAGTACATACCAGGTGACATACCGATAAGATACTTACGTAACGATATGATAAACTATAATAACCCAACCAAGTGAATATGAACTATCAACGCTTTCCAGTACCAAATAGACGACCAAGCGTAGAAAACAACTCGCCAACATTTAGAAACCAAAACGTAAATCGTAATCGTGCTAATTACCAACCTAATAGAATGCCGTATCCAACAAGACCAACGAGAAATAATCAATCTAACGTAAACGCAATCCAATTGGAACAGGATTTAACGAGCTCTTGGTACGTGCCGAAGCAATGAGCCTAGAGGATGTTCAGGCACAAAACCGCTTCCAGTAAATAAAATAATCTTTTCAGTAGAATCTATTAATGCAATAAACGTACATTTACCGATAGATGAAACTTATGAATCCAATAAGAAACTGTCATTTTTAATCGATACAGGAGCTAGCATATCAATTATAAAAGGAGAAACCCTCCATCCTAAACTACCTGTCAATGTAAAAGATATTATAGACATTCACGGAATCACAGAATCCAAAAACCCATGTAAGACAATGGGACGTGTTAAAATCAATTTAAATATAAACGGTCATAAACTAGTACATCATTTTAACCTCATAAATAAAGAACGAGTTCCGACTTTAAAGTATGACGGAATTTTAGGAGACGATTTTCTAACTAAATATAACGCAATTATTAATTATAAAGATAAGAAAATACGTTTGAATAATTTAGAATTACCATTTGAAAACGTCAATAAACGTACAATGGGACAATTAAATAAAAATTTTAATGTTCATCCTATCCTAGCCCCTAGGACGGAGACCTTATTGAAAGCTAACATAATTAACCCTGAGATAAAAGAAGGAATTGTTGATAACGAAACAATTATAGACGGAGTATTTATCTAGTTGCATCCAAAGTTGATGACAACAACCAAGCTTATGTATCTATATTAAATTGTACGGAAAAGAAAATATATATTGATAAATTGAATTTGAAATTAAAGCCTAAAGGAGATGTTTTATCCTCCATGAATAGTAGTTATAAAGGAGATGTTTTATCCTCCATGAGTAGTATTTGTAAAGGAGATGTTTTATCCTCCACGTGTAATAAATTAGGAGATGTTGTATCCTCCATGATAATAATATAGGAGATGTATTGTCCTCCATGAATAAAAATAAAGGAGATGTTTTGTCCTCCATGAATAATAATGATATAGGAGATGTATTGTCCTCCATGTTTGAAAATAAAGGAGATGTGTTATCCTCCGCAAATATATATATGAATAATAATTATAATGTAAGAAATAAGATAGGATTACCTAGATCCCAGAGATTGAGGAAGGAACTTCGTGTCACTCATCTCAACAAAGAGGAACAGGAATCACTATTTAAAATATGTAATAGGTATAATGATATTTTTTATTTAGAAGGCGACGTATTGACGTCTACCAATGCGATTAAGCATTATATAAATACCGATCCGCAACAAGTGCCGATCCATTCTAAACATATAGGTACCCAGAGGTTCATAAGCAAGAGGTAAATAGTCAAATTTCAAAAATGTTACGAGAAGGAATTATTAGACCTTCAACCAGTCCATGGTCTTCACCATTATGGGTTGTACCAAAAAGAGAGATGCATCAGGAAAAATTAAATGGAGAGTAGTCATCGATTATAGAAACTCAATGACGTAACTGTAGGCGATGCGTACCCTCTTCCAAATATAAGCGACATTTTAGATCAATTAGGAAATTCAAAATATTTTACAACTTTAGATTTAGCAAGTGGTTTCCACCAAATTAAAATGAATGAAAAGGATATTCCTAAAACAGCTTTTTCTACCCCAACTGGTTTATATGAATTTAACAGAATGCCTTTTGGATTAAAAAACTCACCAGCGACATTCCAAAGATTAATGAACAACGTACTCAGTGGATTACAAGGACTTTATTTTTGTGTACTTAGACGATATAGTTATTTATGCGAATTCTATTAGAGATCATGAAATTAAATTAGAATCCATATTTAAAAATTAAAAGAACATAACTTGAAATTACAACCAGACAAATGCGAATTTATGCGACATGAAGTAGCATATTTAGGACATGTTATATCAAATGAAGGCGTATCACCAGATCCAGAGAAAACGAGGTAATAACAAAATTTCCAGTACCTAAAATGCGAAAGACATTAAATCATTCTTAGGACTTATAGGATATTATCGAAAATTTATTGAAAACTTTTCTAAACTAACCAAACCATTAACCAAACTCTTAAAGAAGGATATACCTTTTAATTGGACAACTGAACAACAAGAAGCTTTTGATAAAATGCGAAATATTTTAACTTCACCAACTATACTCAAATATCCGGATTTTAATAAAAAATTCATTATAACGACAGATGCCAGTAACTATGCAATTGGAGCAATATTAAGTCAAGGAGAGATAGGAAAAGACTTACCTATAGCTTACGCATCACGAACACTTAATAGTGCAGAAGGTAATTACAACACCACAGAAAAGGAACTATTAGCTATAAAATGGGCTATTCAGCACTTTAGACCATATTTGTACGGTAGACCTTTCACAATTGTAACTGACCACAGACCCTTAACTTGGTTATTTAACGTCAAAGATCCAGGTAGCAAACTCGTTAGATGGAGATTACAATTAGAAAATATGACTACGAAATAGTACATAAACCCGGAAGAGTAAATGCAAATGCAGACTGTCTATCCCGAGCAATTATAAATACATTAGAAATAAATAATGATCACGAAACTTATACTGACTTTCAAAATTTCTTTTTAAATAATGACGAATTTACAATTAAAGACTTTCAAGAAATATCTGCAAAACTTTTAGACAACAAACATAAAAATGTAGCACATATGACAAATATCAACTTAGATGAAGATAACATTCATTCAATAGAAGCTTTTACCAAATCAAACGATATCGACCTTATATTATCACAACCTAGAGAAATTTATAAGATTTACAAATCAACTTCAAACGACCAAACATTTATCATTGCATTTCTAAATATAATCATTATGACACACTTACACCTAAAGATTTATTTTTATCCTTCGAAATTTGAGAAACGAACTTATTAAAGATAAGTTAACCTGATATACTTACCAGACTTTAAAGACTCTATAGTTCTCTTCACCAGATAAAGTTAAACAATTATATTCTACGTATTCCGCAATTTAGTATTTCAATTAGATTGTAGTGTGTATAGACGCCTCCCTCACACATATGTATAAGTTCGTATTTAAGTAGCTGAAGTTATTAGATTAAAGATTAACATTACATGAAGTACGCACTCAATACGTGTCTCATTGATGTTACCATTGCATGGCGACCTGCCAGTGCTGCCTGTTGGCAGTGCTGCGAAAGAGTTCAGAGATTTGAAAAAAAAAATATAAGGCGAAATGAAGAAATAAAATAGTCGACTGGCGAAATGTGGGCTGCCGTAATATGAAGAATGAAGATTGCTGGCAGCCGGGTGATGTTCGAGTCAAGTGTTGGAGATGCTGGCTGCCGGAGATGTTCCTGTCGGATGGCGATCTGCTGGCTGCCGGGGGAGACGAAGTCAAAGGATTTAGCAGCTAAGGAATGGGCAGTTTTTGGACGAAACCGGCAGTAAAATGAAGATCTTTTGTGAAAAGAAACAATAAACTTAGGCATGAGGATGTGTTTACCTTAGTCCTTTTTATATTTATTCTATGGGACTTGAATAACTATTGATATAGATATATTAAATTGAGGTCTTTTAAGAAGAACCTCAAACTTCTATAATTTCTCTTTTCTTTTAATAATACAATGTACACGGTAAGTTTAATAAGGTAAGCGAGGTCAAGAATCACTATTATATTTTTAATTGAAATTGATCAAACAATCTGTGAGTAAAATGTATTTTTTTACAATCTGTAGAAAATAATTTTGAGTAATCAAAATGCAAGAAGTGTATGGTTAAAAATTTAATTTTGATAAGTAGATACATTGTGTCATTTTATCGTATTTAAAGCAATTAATCTACTGACCAAATAAAGGTTCAAAATTTTTTCTTATCGGAATTTCAGTTGTATCTAAAATTAAAACTCAATCAATATGTTTTATTTTTACATAATTACGTTATTGATAACATTATAAAGTATTAGAACATAGTTATTTGCTAGGTAGTTAACATGCAGTGTCCATTCCCAGATACATTATGTTATTAAATCAGCCGGTATTTGTTCCAATGTGTCTGGTTACCAACAGCAGTGCATACTGTAATATTAGAGTTCAATAACAACACTGTGATGACTGTGAATTCTTGAAATGTAATTCTATATAGTGTAACACCGAATGATATTGGTAATGTTTAAATAAGTGTGTGTAATTTTAAATGCAGAGTGAATAGTAATTGAAATGATAATGATATCGTTTTGAATCTAAAAGTTTTAATGTTAAATAGGCACATTAAATAATGATAAAGAAAGATAATGTTATTGTAGTTTGATGTTTAGTGAAAGGTTTGTTAAATGTTAGGTTTTTTAAGTTAAATGATATTATGATGCAATTGGACTGATCACCCAAATGTAAATAAATCATTTATACTATTTAATATGATAATGAGTGGTTATGGAAAATAATAAAGAAATTAAGAAGTATTGATTGAAGAAAAGTTATAATATGAATGTTATAATGGTACAAGGTACAATATAGGGTGACAGATCCTTTTATTTGATCATGTGTAGACGAGCTTCTCTCCGTGAAATAGTTGGAGATCTTTGATCTTAAAATAATGCCCCTACGAATAAGCTGCGTGGAGCAGTAGTGTATATTGCATAATTTAGAATGTGAAAAAAAACAAAATGTACCAAATAATTATAAAGGGACCTGCAGGCCCAAGAGTGAATATACCCAAATGAGGTAAAATGTACCAAGAATGAGAATAAAAAAATATTGTGATAAGTCTGTTGTCCCAGAAGTTTTATGGGGAAAATAAAGAAATGTGTTATTTTAAAGAGAAGAAAAGTTCTGATTGAAATTGTATTTAAAAGGTTAATAGAGAAATTGAAATGGTCGTAAGGAAGATGCGTTTTTTAATGTGTGAAATTTAATCACAATCAGGTGTGATTTATACATACGTACTAAGTAACTGTAGATATTTTTTTGTTTACACACATTTATCTTTTCATAAAAGATTTTTTAAAGGATTCTGTTATTATACATTGGAATGAAGAAGGACCTGTCTCCTATTTATGTAGTATATTGTAGTTAGAATAAAATGAATCGTAATTGTATCGGTTTTAGATATTAAATTGTTTGTTATCAAAAATATGGAAGTACCTAAGTGAATTGAATTTTATAATTGTGAATTTAGGTATGGTTGTTATTGTGAATAAAATTGAGTTAGGTATATTTACTGTAGGTATCTCCATGTAAAATCATATATTTATTTATTATATAATTTGGATGAATCCGTGATGATTTTTTCTAAAATACCAATCATTTATAATGTTATGTTTATACAATTATATCAGGTAACTAAGTAATGATTGTAATTTAAAAAAATATAATAACATTGTCAAATTTTGCTTCTTCGAAAAAAAAAATTTAATGTAAAAAAAACAGCTTCGGAAAATCTAAATTTTTTTTTTCAAATCACGGGGAGTGTAGTGTGTATAGACGGCCTCCCTCACACATAT
>PQWD01010508.1:0-23949 GCA_019425675.1 Leucinodes orbonalis
GGTACCAATTCATTAAGATTTTAAACATTGTTTTTAAAACAGTAAGTATATACATATATTTCGTTACACTATTTTAACCTGAAATTGATTTACATACGAGTACCAATGTATAAGCTGAAAATTTCAAGCAGATCGTCACTGAGTTCTACAGGTATTCAGGATTATGATTTTCAAGGTGGATAATGACATACTTCATGCAAATGTGTTTTTTAATTACTTCATGCAATAAAACTGTTGGCTCTTTATAAGTCATTTAACTGTATCATTAACTTAATGTTTCACTACGTGCACAAGACCTTGCCGTAAGCATACCACTATTAATTTAATAATATGAGCAAAAAGTCAGCTCTGGTTTATGGTTGCTTCGATTGTCAACCTCAGTGGAAACCACAGATTTCCCAATACATGTATATTCTGATGTCTGTAGTGGAAACAATTATTGGCTAAGTACCAATAATTTAACCTTTTTAGCATTGATCATTTTGGACAGTACGTATACTTATAGTTCTGGAGGTTCGGGAATGCCCCCGTCAAGTCGAGCCAAGCGAAGCGCAAGGGTACCTACCTTATCTACCTTTTCTTGAAGTGTTTCGTTGTTTCTTTGAACTCTCATAGAGTTGTTTCCGATGTGTGTTACATCTGTATCTGTAGGTAAGTAGCAAAACATATTTACCGTGTTTAAGGGCCGCGTAGATTCAGCAGCTTGTCTCTACATGAGATCTGATATCTTTTACCCATTGAAAACCCTATGTACCTAAGGTAGTCTTGACAACATTTCACATCAAATGTTTGTGGTGGAATTTCACAGTTCTTTGATTGTTTCATTATCAAGACAATGATTTTAACAGATACATATATAAATGTTTAAAAAGTACAAGATACATACTAATGTAAATACCAAAAGAATTATTTCCTAGCTAGTAAATGTATTATTATGCAGGACTTATAGCGAGTAGTAGTCATCGAAACTACTGTTTCAATGAAATAGATCCAAATTCGACATTATGTCCTCGATAAGGGCGCATTTTTGTGGCAAGTCAGGCTTTTAATTTAACTATTCTACGTTGAAATATACAGATAAAATCTGTTATTACAAATTACAATAAAACTCAAAAGGTAGCTGCATACTTACTTAACCTTTAATTGGACACTAAAATATTCCCACTCAGCTTAAAACCAAAATGGAGACATATAATATTACAGTTACTGGTATTCCAGACACCAAAAGAAAATACCTTTTAGAGTTTTACGAATATATTCATAGACTGTCGTTTAACGCGGCTGATATAATTATTATAATAATATTTGAAGTACATATCATCAATAAGACTCATACACAAAGAGGATAATCATCACTGCCGGCGCGTTACGGATCACGTCTCTCCGTCCTCGTGCCGGTTGCGGTAAAGGCTGTCGCATCTCAGGATCGCTACGTGAGCGAGGAAGTTTGCCTCTCAATTCACAACACTGACATGATTTATGGAATATTTTAAGAATACATACATGTCCTCTGTTATCTGAGAGACAGACCTGAACAAAATTGCTTATAGGAATTTTGTGTCGAAAAAACTTGTTAAGGCCTCGGTCGTGTATTGACACTTAGTTGAGTGCAATTTTAGCGAGTGCAATGGTCAGTGAATTAATGAGTGGCCGATAATATCTCGAGTCTTTCCGTGCTCACAGATTTGCACATACTAAGGTGTTGGTCACGACTACTTTATTAGAATGGAAATCGTTAATATCCTCATGGCAACCCTAAGGCCATGTTGTATAAGGGGCCTGCGCCCTGCAGAAAATAAATTGTAAACATCAAATCCCAAACGTATTCCATTTCAATTATAGGGATTTTAATTAATAAAGTATAAAAATAATGTATAGTGATATATCTAACGCGGTGGTTAATAGTGTGGACTGTGCTTTCCAACCTGTGGGTACTTTTAGTGAGCTAAAATGATAATATAAATCTAATATTACATATATTGTACAAAGGAAGTAATTCTAATTGTGTTATACAATTGATACGTCGACGCCGATAATATTGCTTGTTTAAGTAGATAGTATCTGCTTACATTGTCAGATTTAAAACAACGATTAGATAAGATTATAAGAACAGCGCGCAGGATCTTTTTATCCGCTTTAAGACACGCACGTCCACTCATGCGTTCTAACTTCAATCAATTTATTCTACTTAAACGCAAGAAGTATATGCTCCAAAGGCAAATTTGATGAACTTCAGTGTATATTACGATCTATACCTGCTGTAATACACGTATTATTAATATCAGAGACCTGGATTAAAAATGAAGAACAGGCACAAAGACTTCAGCTTACTAACTACACACATAACTACAATTACAGAACTGATAAAACTGGAGGTGGTGTATCAATATATGTACACAAAGGGATAGATCACAGCATCACAGAATCAGTCTACTCTGGTGGTAATAATTATCTCTGGATAAAACTAAAAAAATACGATCTAGATGTTGGTGTTATTATTACCCTGGAGATACAGATTTTAACTCATTCATTGATTCTATGGAATTTCAATTACAAAATCGAAAAAGAGCCCTAGTTTTTGGAGATTTTAATATAAATTTATTAGAAAAGAACCAAAAGAAAACCAGAACATATAAAAATACTCTAGATGATAGCGGCTACAAAATATTAAACAAAATCGTTAAAGAGCACGCCACGAGAGAAACTGCATCATGTAAAGCAATACTGGATCACGTGAGTACAAATCTGAAAAATGAAATATTTCATTTCGCTTTATGTGATTCTCCATTATCAGACCACAAACAAATTCACCTATCGATAAAAAAGTACAATCCACCTTCGATCAAAAGTATTACTTATAAAGCCATGGACTACGGAAAATTATATAAATCTATGCAGGACCACAAATTTGATGATGAAACGAAAGACTACATGAAGCTAGAAAAAACAATTAAAACTTTTACAGATAAATGCAAACTAATCAAGCTCAAAAAGTTAAACCCTCCACAAAAGGACTGGATAAATAAGGAAATTATTCACGAAATAAATCAAAGAAATGCATTATGGACTGAACATAAAAATTATCCTGAAAACTTCACTTTAAAGAATACCTACTTACAAAAAAAGAAAAAGGTGGCAGTCCTAATAAAGAAAACTAAAGAAGCATTCTACTACGGAAAATTTCACGACTGTAAGAGCAATTCTAAGAAGACTTGGAACCTTATTAAGCATCTATCTAATCTTAAAACGAAAGGCAGTATTCCCTCAAAATTAGTAACCGAAACCGAAGTTATAACTGATGTTGAAGGTATCTGTAACACATTTAACCAATATTTTTCCACTATTGGATCTTCACTTGCACAAGAAATCCTTACACATCAAAACAAACAATCACAAACCGTACAGACACCACTACCCGTCACTCATGATATTCCTAAACTCCAATCTTTAAAACCATGCACAACTGATGAAATAATTAGCATTATTGATGACCTTGATACGGACTCCAGTACGGGTTTAGATGGTATAAGCACTAAAAGTTTAAAATGTATAAAGAAACAAATTGCAGGTTATTTAACTGAATCTATTAACGCTTTGCTGGCTGAAGGACACTTTCCAGAGTCACTCAAATTAGCAAAAGTGACTCCAATTTACAAAACAGGAACAAAGACAGACCCAGGCAACTATCGTCCGATATCTGTTTTACCGGTTCTATCAAAGATCTTAGAAAAAGTGTTACACATAAGATTAGAAAAATTCCTACATTCTATTAATTTTATAACTGACAGACAATTTGGCTTTCGACCAAAAAGTAACACTTTAGCAGCAACACTCGACTTAGTAACTAAAATTCGACAAAATATTGATAGAAAAAATCTTGCCTTTGGTGTGTTTATCGACCTAAAAAAAGCGTTCGATACCGTGAGTCATGAAATCTTATTAAAAAAACTCGAAAGCATAGGTATACGTGATAATGCACTTAAAATGTTTTATTCCTACCTCAAAGATCGTCACCAAGTTGTAAAAATAGATCAGCACCAAAGCAAAGCACTTCCAATCCACTTCGGTGTTCCCCAAGGATCGATATTGGCCCCTTTGTTATTCTCTATTTATATAAATGATATTGTCAACATTGGATTACACGGTCACGTGACCTTATACGCGGACGATACTTGCCTATTCTATTTCGGATCGTCAATAAACAATATTATTTCACGCGCTCAGCAAGATCTCAATACCTTACCACTTGGTTGCAACAAAATCTATTAACTATCAACGTAGCCAAGACTGCCTACGTTATTTATAAAGCAAAAAACAAATTAATTCCTGCACATACTCCACCCACAATACATAACATACCTTTACAGCAAAAAACACACGAAAAATACTTAGGCTTGCATATAGACACACACCTTACATGGAACATACACATTGACCACATTAAAAAAAAACTTTCTTCCGTAATGAGCTCCTTACGACCTATTGTTCGATGCATTCCGAGAAAATCTAGATATGACATCTACAATTCACTTATAAAGTCTCACTTGGTTTATCTAATAGAAATATGGGCAGTGCCTCGAAAACAAAGTTATCAGAACTGCAAGTCACCCAAAATAAAATAATTAAAGCACTGTTCCACTATGGATACCTTACATCGACTTCTAAAATTTATAAGGAGACAGGCCTTATGAACTTAAAACAACTATTTGTATTTCATACTTGCATGCTTATGTACAAAGTGTTGAATAAAACCATCCACACCTCAATATTAATAACGAAGCGGGTATCGAAACGCTCAATGCGACGTACCAGTTTTCTAGTTCTACCCAAAGTACGAACTAATTATGGCAAACGAATGTTCACTTTTGAGGGACCACAGATCTTCAACAGATTACCTTCATCATTGAAAAACATCGAATGTGTGAAGTCGTTTAAAGCAAACCTTTCCAAAAATGTATTAAACACAATAACATAGCATAGAACATTAATGTGAAGTGGTGAAGTTTTTCATAAGTGAAATAGTGATTCGTCCGACACGAAGCGGCGCCTTGAAAAAATAAACAATGTTAATCTATTCTCATGTAAGTGATATTTATGTCTTGAATGAGAAATAAAATTATAACCTAACTTCCTTTTGTATGAAGCTATTAATTTTATTGAACATGTTTCTAAGTGAACTGATGTAGCTTCGTTTTATAATACTTCCATATTTAGAAGTCTTTATGGTTTTCCTTGATTGTGCTTGTCTTGGGATACACGTAGTAAAGTTAATTGATTCCATCCCCATAATTCCTAACCTTTTTTAAGGTAGGCAAAGTACTTGTAGCTACTTCCAGAAGTAACTTTGTAACTCGTAGGCCTCAGAGGAACTAGTCAGGAGGGGTATTCATGCTATTACCCCTGCGAGTTCCGTATTCTGGAAAGCGTTGATCTTTACTTGAATAGATAATAGCTGGCATAATGGGGATTGGTGAGTGTTATTGGCGACTTTAATATTAAGATAGTGGAGCAGAACAAATAACGTGTGTTCTGAAGCAAAAATACCAGTCATTTTATTACTTCATTGCCGTTCAAGCATCAGTATCAATGGTCAATGGTATCTAGGTATTGCCAAACTAACTTATTGTTTTCATGGCCTTATTAACGACCATAAACCATGAACCAACTCGGCCACACCATATTAAAAAAACAATCTCACAAACAACGTCGCGAATCTTCAAATACTCATTTAAATCCGGACCTGACCTGACCGTGAAATTTGATAGACTGGTACCTACAATAAAATACGTCAGAGCTTTGCGTATATTACGTCATTATCTGTGTTTTTGCTAAATATAAAAAACAGGTTATGTTGTTTGTCATTAGATATATATTCTTAGAATAACAGTAATGGCTTATTTTGAATAAGCTTTGTTTTTCTAAAGGCTGTTTGTCAATAAGCGTTTCTATGAAGAAGTTTAAGTCGATCTTAATGCTCGCAATGGCTTGGATCCGCTAAATTTATTAATTTTAATATTTTCTTCTAGTGATATGTATAATCCCGTAATTATATATTGTTCGAACTAAATGGAATCGAAACATATGCGATTGACTTACCGAGAAAAATCTTTCTAAATATTCGTTTTTGCGAAATGTATCAATCAAACAAACAAATAGAGCAAGCTCTATTTAAGTTTCGGCTGAATGCTTTTGTTACTTCATTTTGATAAAAATATGAGCGGTTAAGGGACGTAAAATTATTGCAATATAACTAATAAAATAAAATGTTCATTCCATTGGAAAATATGTGATTTTCTTCACTTTATTAAAATTTTACACTCGAAAGCACAGATCAAGTCTCTTACCTATGAAACGATGATATAGTGTTATATTTTTTTTTTACGATTCGTACTCCTGGTTTAGATGCTTCAGTAAATTACAATTAAGTTAGAAGTGTTATTACAAAAGGGACAAGGTAAAAACTTGTAAGCACCTCGCTATCCTCTCTGGCAGAATAACAGCGCTGCCGTGTCTGTCCACTTCTGTTTAATATTATATAACCGCACAGACACGGCAGCATAAGCTGAGACAGGGCCCTTTTGACCACAAAATTTTAATTAATGTTATATATTCTTACTTTTTTTTAATTTCTCTTTTTAATTGTTTTGTTGTATTGTCCTTATTATGTCATTGTACAATTTTGTGGTGAAATAAATGTTTTTTTCTTTCTTTCTTTCTATCCTAATGTAGTTTAAAATTAATAGTACTTCGAGTACTTAGTTCAAAGTTTATTGATAAAAATGTAGAGCTTGCATGTTCGAGTAGCAAGGTAACTATGGAAGACCAGCGACATGGTGTCTTTTTCTTCATGTAATAAAATATAATGTGTTTTGAAACTTCCGTGTTTAGTTATAATTAAATAACAATAGTAGAATGGATTATTTCTTTCCCGAGCGTCGTTATTCAAACAATGCTTAGTGTTGTGGACATTATAGATAACTTAATATAGAAACTTTCTTTCTGGTATTGAAAAAGAAGATTATAATAACATATGAGTTTCTTCGATTATAATTAGTAATTCAAATGCCTTAAGTGGCATTAATACATTTGGACCGCCAAAATGAATCGCAATCTGCATGCAACCTTTAAAATTTTTGCCGAAGTTTGTAGCCTTCAAGGCTATCATAATTTTAATCTTTGTGGGGAAATAATTTAAATATATTTTGTTATTATAATTAATACTAATGACGCTAAAGATATTGTTCTTTGTTATATAAAAAGAATGGTATACTACATACCGCGGAATGCACAAAATGCTCTAAGTCGAATGTGTTCGATAATTTCGCCACTAGAGAAATAAATTTAGATATCGATCGTTTACGATATCTATATCGTTAGGTAAAATACTCTCCAAGATGCAAAAATATGAAGTTCAGAACGTCTAGTGATTTTGTTGTATTCAAATTAATATATTATATTGCCCACTAAGCTTACCTAATCTATAACAAGCAGCCCAAAAAATCCCGTGAAAAAGCGATTCACAGCTTTGCGTGTGACGTTTGCGCATAACTTTATTCCAATATTTTACTTCAATATTTGACATTCTTGTTAGAGTGCGCCGTGTTTGTTAACCGCAACCTTCATATTTTGTCCCCGTATTTACTAGAACTGTACTTCTCATTCTAATATTCGCACATGAGCTCAATATTCTTGCATAAAAGCCTATGAGTTATATAATTGTAACTTCGTATTTTATTTAGTGTGTTGGAGAACCTCCCTCACACTTTTAAGTAATAAAGTATGTAAAGGTTAATAGTATACATAATATACACGGTAGTCGCATCTTAAAGCATAATACATTTCCTATGCGTTAATTTCCATATTTGTATCGTTGCCTGTGCTGCTTTGGCAGCTAAGTAGCACGTATTGTAGGACATATAAGGCTACAAGGGATCAAACCATTTCCCTGATTCCATTTCCGTAATATATAAGTTGGCTAATATAAATTAAACCACTGAAATCATGTCATGACCGTTGTAAATGTGACACTCAGCGCAAAATAATTTCATGCTCACAAAATGGTTCCTAGTCTCGAAGGAATTTTGAGAGA
Organism: Leucinodes orbonalis; assembly: GCA_019425675.1. Taxonomy (NCBI): domain Eukaryota; kingdom Metazoa; phylum Arthropoda; class Insecta; order Lepidoptera; family Crambidae; genus Leucinodes; species Leucinodes orbonalis. The sequence continues at coordinate 8,090 of PQWD01010508.1, forward strand.
GTCTCATTTCATTCTAAAAGTTCAATGCATTTCCAGAGGTTAAAGGCTGAATACTCTAACTACTGCTAGTTGTTGTGCAAAAAAGAGTTTCATCTACCATTAATCTGTATAATTTATGAAAACTGACAATCTCCTTATGCTGCAAACAACACATACTAATAAAAAATGTTTATATTTCAGACGCGACGTTTGGACTGCCATGGTACGTGAAAACCTATTGGGTGTTGTACAACATCGCCATTCCAGTCGCCTTCCTCATCACCGTCTTCTACTGGGAATATTGAAGACGTGTAAGTTAGTTTGCTTATTTAAGTGTGGCAGCCCTAGACTTTGGCACGGATGCTTTGACCGAAGTGATAGCATAGCTTCACAGAAAACCGTATTGACCAGAAACCTAATCATGACCATGAGCTAATAAAACTACCGGGTATAAGAGACCTACACTGTTGTCTCGGGTGACGGGTAGTGCGGCATTATTGTGAATAAGAACCGTCTGTCATTGTTTGTCTCAATCAATGCCAGTCTGTCATGGTTAGGCGTATAACTAACCATAAGGTGAGCGTTGACCGGCCGGTACACTTTGGTAACATACAAAAAACTCTCCATAGACAGGCTGTGGTGCTGAGCTAAAATGGCTGTAAGTGGACCCACTGTGTCCTTCGCAATATTCAGTTAGTGAGTATCATTAGTTAATCAGGTTTATCGGTTAGGTGATCTTTCTTGTTCCTCTGCTTTCCTCATCTAGCCTCCACACATGACTTTTTTACAAGACGTCGATCATAACATCCGAGATATCCTAGTCTATGATTTAGAAGAGCTTAGTACATCTTATTGTTCGATTGATAGCTTGAAGTTTTTTTAATTAGTTAGCAACGAACGTCACATATATTATTTTACTTGAATTAGTAATAAATATGTAATACACTATAGCCGTTCCTCAGTAACCATAGCACTAATGTTTTAATGGACAACGCATTTGGCATTTTAGTCTTTAACACCTGCCAATAAATTGTTGGCCCTTTTAATGGCGAATAATGTCTTGGCTGATGTACGACCTGGACTGACTAATATATAAAAGTAATCAAAAATTATTTAATTCTAATTATGGGAGTCTCCTTTTAAGAATGAAAATGCCTGACACATGAGACACCGCTTCCTCAAGTTTTGCTAACTTAATTAAAGATAATTACATTTTTTTATATCTCTAAATAATATTAAAGGTATACATTTTTAAATAAATATATAAGTAATACAAATGGCATATCTTAGCTATTGAAAACACCGTGATTGGGAGTTTATACAATAATTTACACGTACTAGAAAGAATTGATCGCTGCAAACGAACTATTTATTGATTAAAAACGAAAACGAACGAATATTTAAGATCTTATGGAAATTAGTTTTCAATCGGTAGCTTGGAACATAATTCTGCCGACATTATTGTTTAACACATTGCAGAGGTTGTGTTACAAATTCTAACACAATCTGTGTTTCCCTCGGTTTATCTGATGTTATGAATAATGATTGAAATAATGAGCATTGTTTCTGAGAGCAAATAATAGCGTAAAACGTTATTGAAAATATCTTCACATGAAAATAACACTCTTTTCACACGGTGTCCAAGGTTAGTGTATTAGCACAACCATTTTAAAAACATATGGCGATTGATAAGAATTTTGCTATTGTCGATTTGTTTTGTGCATATTTCAATAACGAAAAACTATAAATGTACAGACGAATGTTGCAGAGTACTTAAAGATAACATATAAGCAAAACGCATATAAGCAGAACTATCCATACAGTCCCATTGTGAATAAAAATCTCCGTTTAATGGTACCTGTGACACCAAAACAAAAGTGTTGCTGGTTATATGTTTCATAAATTAATAGACCTACATTTTCCTATTATGATGAAAACTGTGGTAGCACTAAATACCTCTAACGAACTCTCAAATGTAATTATTGGAGGAACAAATTTTCAGTAGATTTTGTCAATAAAACCAGTTTTTAAATTTATGTTAATTTCTTTTAAAGGACAGCTTTCTATCTTAAGATTATAGATAGAATCGAAAAGGTATTTTATGGATAAATGGTCTCTCGTCTTCAAAATATTTAATCAACAACATAGGTACTTAGGTGTTAATCAGTTTATGATGTAGGTACATTATTCATCATCGTTAAATAGCCTTATATTGCATTGTAGTATTTGAATGAAGATTCTTAATGACAATCTCGTATTCACAGTGTACAAAGATGTCGTATTACAAAAAGTAACATGTAGTTAACAATTTAATTATCATATTCCAGCCAAAAAAGTGCAGAACTACGCCCCAAACCCTGTCCTGGATATAATGCTGCACGGCGTCAACTCGCTGGTAATGTTCGTCGAGCTGGTGTTCTCTGCTCACCCGAGTCGGCTACTGCACATCATGCAGCCGCTGTTCTTCGCCCTGGCCTATTTGCTCTTCACTGTGGCCTACTACTTTGCTGGAGGCGTTGACCCGTAAGTTTGCTTATATCTTCTACGATCTTAATGATGACCTGCGGACTTTGGAGAGTATGCCAAGCTTCCTCGACGCAATCATGGCCCTGGACTCTATGCAACCTCCAAAGTTAAGTTTCGACGTAAGGTCAATACCAATGAGGCTAAGTTACTTTGAGAGACTTCTTTACATGTAGGTACATTACGGAAATTGCTGCAGGGTTAGGTTGTTTCTTGTAGTAGCTAGTACGTTCGGTTGGCCATCGCACGCCCTAAGCCGAGGTTCGAGTCCCGTTCGGGGACGCCCTTAGGCTCGTTGTGTAAATATTAAGGCTGAGAACCATCTGCGCTCGCCACTTGCCCGGTGAAGCTGTAAAGGCCATCTGCGGCCAACAGCAGTAGTCAGTTCGAAAAACAAAAAAAAAAACGCACAAGCCGTCTGAATAGTCGGTCGTCGGGAGGTTAACCGAAAAGTATTAATTCGGGTCCATCCGTGTTTCGGCAGGAATGCGGCAAACCGTTAACCCAGGCTATTAATTGTTCGACAGGATAGGCTTGTGTGATATTCTTGAGTAAATTAATTATTTAAGTATAATATCCACCGACATTCCTAAAAAACACGCCTATCAAGCAAGCATGCACACAAGTGTTTGTGCTTCACTTCAATTAAACCTTTGGTGTTACATCGAACTTGTCAAGCATAACGCCACATGAACCGTCAAAGGTTCTCAAAGGCTTCGAACACTACATCCCATGTATACATATTTTATCAATGCGCACACATAATTAATTACCAATGTAAATTAAGTCAGTAATATAAACAAAATCAGGATACACTTAATATAGGAAACAAATAATCTACAATTATAACAAATAAATTATTTTTCTTAAATATTATAGTCAAAGTCAATTACGTACTCGTATAAGAAAGTTGAATAACGGTTTATCATTTACATTTTTAGTTTAACCTTATGCTTTATAAACCTTTAGGAAAAAATAAATAATATAGTAAGATCTCATGACATAGTCTTGACATTATTCCATTAAAAGATTCCACTTCACCTTTAATGGCAAATGCAAATTTTGATGAATAAACATGGTATATATTCGTCATTCTTATGCATAGCATATCAAACACGTTCTCATCTAATGTTGTTGTTTTTATTGACCTTGAACCTGCATCGGACCGATATTAATATTCAATGTCAGCGACCACACGTCGCGAAGTTACAACTTAGTAAGTCAGATATATTCAATTTCTCAACTTAATTTAATTATGTTTCATATTAAAATAATAATAATAATAAATGCTTTATTTCGTAACTCAGTATACATTCTATGCATTGAAAATTTCCCTTAAGCAAATTAGTTTTACTTGTGCTAGGAAAATTCGCGTATCCCATAGTATTTGTAAGATACCCAGTTCACACATTTAGATACAATATACTCTTAATAACAAATGAATTACACCTTTAAAATAATATAAGCATATGTATGGTGTTTGTGTATGCATGCTTGTGTGTGTGTGTGGTGTGTATGAGATATAAATGCGCGTTTTAATTTGTATGCTTAGTAATGTGTTCAAGGTCGCTGTAATTAATCGCCATAAGTGTCCTCTAGTACTTTTTTGCATTAAAATATGATAATGAGTAAAGATTAAGAGTCTTACTAATAGCATCATAAAGAAATGCTGATTGAAAATGAAACTGTCGCTGCAAACGTCGATTTTAATGTGCAGTAGCCACTTTTCCTGTACTTTTTTTTTTAAAGTATCTGGTCAAATTTGAGACACTTATGCTTTTTCAAAACAATTTTAAATAGGTACAATTTCTAAGAATAGAAATGCCAGTACTTTCGTATAGAAGCAGTGGAATCTGTATGTCGAAAGTATAACCTTAAGCAAAGCTCTTTGGCTTTTCAAGGTCTAAGAAGCTGGTTTTAGCTGCCCCACCCNTGTTCAATCGCTGTAATTAATCGCCATAAGGTGTCCTACTAGTACTTTTTTGCATTAAAATATGATAATGAGTAAAGATTAAGAGTCTTATTAATAGCATCATAAAGAAATGCTGATTGAAAATGAAACTGTCGCTGCAAACGTTGATTTTACTTGTGGCAGTAGTGCCACTTTTCCTGTACTTCTTTTTTTAAAGTTTATCTGGGTCAAATTTGAGACACTTATGCTTTTTCAAAACAATTTTAAATAGGTACAATTTTCTTACAGATAGAATGCCAGTACTTTCGTATAGAAGATCAGTTGGAAATCTGTATGGTCGGAAAATATAACCTTAAGCAAAGCTCTTTGGGCTCTTTCAAGGTCTAAGAAGCTGGTTTTAGCTGCCCCACCCCACACAGTGATGCAATAGACAATAATAGATTGGGCTAGTGCTACATAGGTTTGATGCAGTAAGTGCCTGGAAGCAATATGGCGTAATGTTTTAATGTCCAAATAAGTTTCTAACCCTGCCCATAAGCAGGTCTATGTGGTCATGCCAAGATAAGCGCTGATCAATTACAATTTCCAGGTATTTGGTACCGGTAACTTTTACGAACACAGCACACGAGCTGTGCTTGTAAAAGTTACCAGATAAAAGATCTGAGTAATTATTTTTTAATTTTACAATTCATGTTAGTATGACCAACTGATTATTATTAACTAGTCCGCTTCGTACGGGTATTGGCAGTTTAAGTGTGTATTCGTTTTTATATATGACATGGTCTATAACCTATGGCACCCAAGAGTAGTTTTACTTTTTAACGAGGAAAGTAATTTCCAAAATCGTTTAGTAATATCGGAGCCTACCAAATGCAAACAAACAAACAATTAACTCTTTCGTTTTCATAATATTAGTATTGATATGACTTTGTACCTCGCACCTATACGTGTTGCATCCCACCGAAAAGCGAATGTGGCTTTGAGTAAATGCCCCCAATATCCTAACTCATTGGGGGAAGCCTTAGTTTATTAGTTCACATTGATAGTAGATAGTGTACATTGAATGGTTGTTAGCAGATTATTTTATAAATTTTTAGCATCATCTTTTTAAAACACTTCATATAGTATCTTTTTGTTTTTTAACATAGCGGTTAAAACGTTCGTTTGACAGTATTGTATGTGAAATATCATTTTGAGTCACTGGGCTTTTAAAAGATATGTCGTTAGTTCAGACTTTTTTTAAATGATAAAAGCTGGTTGATTAGTTGATGTTCGTGTACAGTGTTCATAGAACACAGATTTAATGGATAAATACCAATTATTCATCTATCTAGTAGCATTAGTTTTAATGAGACATGAGTTAGGGACAATGCAACTAAGTTATATTTAGAGTAAAAGATAATACAAAATATATCGTATTGCCTTATGTCAAAAAATATAATTTTTAAGTTAGGTAAGTTTACAGCGTGATCCACATTATCATTCAACACGTGCATACCGTGGTGAAACATTATCGGGTCTGCCGATTATTAATATGAACAATATGGCATTAGAGATTATTAATTTTCATGCAATCCAATAACTGTATTATTTATATTAATCGCAATACCCTTGAAGTAAAGGAAAGGTATTTGAATACAATGATTTTATATTCAAATACCTTGGATCAAAAATATAATTTGAACAATAATGTATATGTAATATCGTTTTTCTCACCAGTTGGGTATTTGGTTTACATCTACTACCACAAAATGCCTAAGGGAGGCTCGGGAAATTTCATATTGATAGCCCTTTTTTTCCGAGAATTTGGCTGCTGTAGCCCAAGTTTTTTCTTAAGACGTCAGGTACTTGCTAATAAAAGTCGTGTTAAAATCGGACCCGCCATTTCAGAAATTACCTGAAACAAAAGACAAATTTGATATATATTTTGGTGTATATCGTACATACATTCTTAAGCATATAGAAAAAACGGCTATTTCAATATTACAAACAGACACTCCAATTATATGTAAGGAATATAGATAATACGCAGCAATCTGTAGAAACCTAAAAAATATTTAATCAGTCACCATACCGTTGTGTAATGCTAAGGCACCAGTTATGCCTAAACATTACACAACAAAACTTGATGATGATTATATGTTCATAATTATTTGGTCTTATATTTACGTACCATATGAAGACGCGTAACAATAAAACAAATAATTACATACGTTCAAAATATAAAGGTCATTATCGTCTCATAATGAGATACCATCGGGTTATTCAAATTCAATAGAACCTTGGATAAGTAATAACAGTAATTGGATGGTACTTGTCTAACAAAGTTAGTGACCTTTTAAAACGCATCGATTCTCTATGGCTTTGCTCCTTCATATTTCGTAATACAACCTCGTGCGGTCACGGGTTGACCCAGTTAGCTATAGGATGCGATGGAGATTTCAACTTTGACAGAAACAAATAAAATTAATGGCTCATTAATCTTTACATAAAATTAAAAGGGTCACGTGTACTTTAGAGGTCAGGACTTTGAAATAGGCTTTGAACCCTAGTCAAGTTAGATGTTGTTGTTAATTTTAATTTTATTCGAGCGACTCAATCATAAATTTTTATTCATGCAATTTTTTCGTGCGTAAATATAATAACGACTAAATACAATTTACAAAGTCATAATTCTGTTATTGTCGTTTTAAACAAATATATTTAACGGCATATATTTTTAAAGCACGGATTGCATATGCAATAGGAATAACGTAAAAGCAGCCAGTGAAAACTTCCGCGTAATTTACTGGATCATTTTGGGTTTAAGCTATTTATAATGCAATAGTAATTTTCCGTCACTTTTTAAATTTTAATGTTTACTTTTGGGCTCATGCATCATGTGTTTGGGGTAATGTCGCCAAATTTTTAGGAGCAATTTTAGTAAAAATGTTTTTTCACACAACACTAGTAAATTTTACTGGCGAAGCCATGCTTTTCTAGAAGATTAGATGTATTAAATGAACTCTAGAGCGTGTTATACTTGCTAAACGTTTATCCCCTTAACCAAAACAGTGAAACAGGTAAAAGGACGTGCCTAAGGGAATTTGTATTAGAGCCTTTTTTTACTGACTATCACAAATGGTCTTTACACCTTGATAACAGCCTTAAGTATTTACACAACGAACCCAAGATTTCCTCGAGCGAGACTTGAACCTTAACTTAGGGTAATGCGCTAATGCTAATAAAGATGGTACAAATCGGCAAAGCCCGATGAAGGCCTACAGGGGCGGAACCTCGGGTATCGATTTGTATTCAGACCCAATTTCTAGACATTTTGCAAATTTCATCTCGTGGAAAACTTGTGATTGCAATTGCTTTAGACCCTAAAAATTGAAAGCTGAGGCCAACATCATTAGTAGAGTTTCATAACCATAATTGTAAAAGAAATTCTTTAATGATCTCTTCAAATTAATCAATAACTAACCTTAATGTTAGGTACGAGTAAGTCTATCTAATGTCCGATACTAATGTTATGCGGTTTTGAAAATATTGAGGTTACCTTTTTAGGTTCATAATAGAAGTCGAAAGAACATGTTTTAACTCTTTTGTCCCTTCTGTTACGATACATTCCGCAATTTAAAAATGCGAATCTATTGTAACTGTACTATTATAATATTAAAATGGATGTTGAAGAGATTCCTATCATATATACTATATTCTTGACTGCCTTAGATAATAAAAAGAGAAATCCTAAAATCTTACACATTATGTAAAATGCTTTTTAGGTTTTTCTTTTTATTCTCATAATCATTCCAGCTTAATTCATATGTCCACTGCCGAACTAAGGCGTCCCCAGTGACGTCCCCAATAATTATGAGCAGGGTATGCAAAGTGAATGATAATAATAAATGGTAATATAAATTCCGTTTCTCAAAAAATTAGTACAGTTATTGACTACAGATTGCCAGCGTTTAAAAGATATAGGGCAAATAAAAAGAGATCTTATATGATCGTGATTTTCGTGTTAATCGGGGAACACAGGGTATGCATTGTTTATTTACCACTGGGCCTCCCTCGAAGGCTTCTACTTCCACAGGTTTTACTTTCCATAACTTGTACTATCATTGTATTACATGAAATATCTTTGCATTTCTTTAATATTATACGTATATGATCGTTTTCGACTTTACGCGACAATTTCTTCCAATGCTACTGCATTTCTCTCCCACTAATGCAGTCATAGTGATTTTTGTGTTACGAAAACAGGCAATGAAATTACTGAGTAGATACTACGGCTTAACAAGTTAGGTAGTCCATAATTACACGCGGCGGTTATCACTATTGATCAGTTGGACTGTTTACTTGATGGCTCATTGAGGAAAAAATCGAGTCAAGCATACATACTTGACTTCTTAAGTCATATTTATCTGGCTTAGATGTAAATGTGGATCCAGTAGAATCTTTTTGAAATAATAAACGAATGCTAAAACAGCTGCAAAAGGAATGCCTTTGATAAATAAATTTTAGTCCACGACAAAAGTTCACTTCACTTTTAAGGTATTTTCAACACCGCTACACAGCCATCTACAGCAACCCCGTTTGACCAATAAGTTTGTAAATTTTCAAGCTAACCAAATTGCTAAGCTAATTAGTTATATTTGAAAAAGGATATTTGAGGAGAGTATATAATAGTACTCATATAGTATATAGCTTACTAGCTGCTTAAATTGGGACTAGATATGTATATAGATTACATTATTAGATATATAACACGCACCCTTATAGCAGTGACGTACATTTCAATGGTGACTAATAAAAGCCACTGAACTCTGTGACTTGGTATTGATTCCCCAATCGGAACAGTAATAAAAGTTTGCCGTACTTAAACCTTTGCTTTGCGTGCTTTTAATGTTTTCTAGTTTCTCTATAAGATCTCAAATTAATTTACAATGACAGTATGAACTTCATTTCAGGTACAGTAGTGTTCACAAATAAATTCCGAAATAATTCAAACCATCTCCAGCGATTAAATGATTTGAAAATTTGTATAGTGCATCATTAAGTGCTCCAAAATTCTGTTTCCAAATTCAAACTTAATTGATATAAATAAAGCTGATTAACTACTTTTTCACAAACTGTTCATCTAAATTCGTTTAAGTCAATGGTTTGAAAATTCTACCTATGATGGCACCTACCAAGATTAATACGTAGTTTAAAACATAACTGAAAAGGCGCTAAATCATGATCATTTAGGACTACGCTGAACTTGGATCGAAATCACCTATCGCTTGGGTGTTGAATTTTAAAACACTTAATAAGAAACTTGACGTCATTAATTCTGCTAAGGTAGATATTTGCTAATTTAAAAAATTGCTTAGTTTGTGTAAACTATAGAAGTTACATTACATATTTATTTAATCACAAAATCTCGCATTTAAAGGTAAAAGAAAAAGACACAGTATTACAATTATATACAATTTGTTGTGATACGTATTGATGATGTTTAAACAAAAATTAATCAAGAAAAAAGGCTTAAAAATTAACAACTTTTTGCAATAAGGTAATATAACACTCATGTAATGTTTATCTTTTCAGTTGGGGCAACGCGTTCATCTATCCCGTGATAGACTGGTCCAAGCCGGAACAGACAATGGTGGTGGTGACGCTCACTGCACTCTTCCTTGCAGTGATGCACTTGCTCGTGGTGAGCGTGGCTGCCATCAGGGACTCCATCTCGCGGCGGATGAGAACAACTGCTGGCATTTACAACGACGGCTTTGGGGATGAATCGTGATTTAATACAAAGCTTTGCTGGGTACTGCCAGTGTAACAGCTTTTTAATGTAACAGTAGGATGTGCAAATATTTATTCACTAATGTGTTACATTAAACAGTGAGCATACATACATAGGAAGTTAAAATAATGGACATGGTTTAAATACTACCATGTTCAAAAGTCGTTTATTGTTGGTAATTAAAAAAGGAATGACTTCAAACAAGATAGTTCAACACTAGCGAAAAATTTAGATTTATAACTTTTAATTAGATATGTAACAATTAAAAACATTTATTATATAATGTAAAGGTGGACTTTTGAAATCTGAAAAAAACTTGTAATATATAAATTTTATTTGTTTAAGTAATAAGTGAAATTATATAATCAACTTGGATTAATTGTGATAGTTAAACTGTATTTTAAAGTTGAGGCTATAATTAGTTTACAAAGTGTATTATTTAAAACGTAAAATAAGATGATATTTTCAGGACTTTGGTTGTACCTGTTATGTTATACAGCAGAAAGAAAGAAAAGAATGAAAGAATGTTGAGTGTCAGTGTTGGTACTCTGTGGTCTGTCGATGACAGTGCAACAATCTCTTATCTAACTTAGCAACTTTATCATGCTATGACTCATTAAATGGTTGAGCTTGTCTAATGTCAATTTTTTAATACAGATAAAGGTTTGAATCATTCTGATTACTTGATTATTTTATATGTGTACTAACTATGTAGATAAAACAAGGGGAAACAACCTGTGTTACGTATTGATATGTATCATTAAAACTTTTAAGAACAACATTTACTAAGACAAGCCTAAAGTCCTTTTTGTACTTATAGTACAGATGTGTAAATTATTTATGCTCCTTTTTTTGTGAAATAACTCATAGACACAAATAGATATTTAACAATTTGTTTATTAGAATAATTTAAGTACGAAAAAGTATAGAAAGCGAACTGTGATTCATTACATAACCTATATACATAAAGGTGCAGCAATAAACGTATTTCTAGAAGAAAGCCATTTGTAAATAAGTATTTTAAGCAATGTTGGCAACTATTTTGAAAAAATAAGTTCATTTTTTTATTCTGCCTCAAGCATTACTATGATAATAATGCTTTTTGTATATATGTATACTGTATTCTGGGCTAAACTATGAGACGGGTAGTAACATAACTAGATACTGTTACTAAACGTCATAAGTTAGTTACTATTGTCCTGTGGGTGTACATTAGGTACTCGGAATCGGTAGAGCGTCGATGGCTCATTGGTGTGGACTGTTGCCTTCGGATGCCACTGACCAAAGTATTTTTCTAATTTTCGAAATTATATGTACGATTATCCGACGTTTTCACCGTGAAGGAAACATCGTGAGGAAACCTGCGCACGCCAGGACAAGACACATAATTATAGTATGTTGAGTTTCAAATGCCCAAACATAGCATTAAATTTTAATTTGCTTGATGGTGTTTTTTTTATTTTGGAAATAATACACATAAAATTTGTATTTTGTACTTCCTAATAATTATTGATGTACTTTTATAATAAATTGATGAATATATTATTTGTTTTCTTTATAACCCTTTTTCAACCTGTTGTTTTCTTTATCGAGTAGGTTTAATCATAAACTCCAATAATCAAATCCAAAACCGACATAGCTTCATTTACGTTCATCTCGAAATCCAGATCCCACAGTCAGAACACTGAAAGCTTCAGCCTGACACCATCACAGCAATCCTATTGCAGATTAAAATAAATTAAATTGTTCGGGCGATCTATCCCTTGGGAAAAGAAAACTCTATACTTAGGTGTTCTTTTCGATAGTGTTCAATCTTTCCCAGTTAAAACGGTAAGCAATCGAGCTCTTTCGCAATCGGCTAATTGTACAATCACACGCTTGTAGCACGTTGTCTCATGGATATTTCTAATAGACAACGTCGAGGATTTTATACGGCGTACATGAAATCTATGATGCTATGCTAGTGTAGATACTTATTGCTCAATCCTTCCCCTGACATATCCATAGCTTACAAGTTCTCCAGAATAAGTTCAACGCAAGGCCATGGATGCGTTGTGGTTCTTGCGCAATGACGATATCCACATTGACATAGGACTGACTGCCGACTATCTCTCAGCTTCTAAATTTCATAAGCTCAGCAGCAGTTCATTTACACGCTACCACAAACGAAAACATCCCAGGGACGTTCTCACTCCACTAGATGACCCAATCACCATGTGCTGCTTTAGGAAAGTGGGCCATCGCATGTTTATATGTAGGTTCAACCAGTCTCTATTCACAGTACTGGCATGTACATTTATGAAAAAATAAACAATTATGCCATGCAAGGGGTTTTATATCTGAATCCATTTTGTGTCAATCATTGTTAAGTAAATAAATATTCTTAAAAATTTCTAACTCAAACTTCTTGTTTATGATTGCTCCCCTAGTACTCTCTTTAAAAATTGAACCAAGTATAAGGCATTTTGGAGGTCGAGAGGAAATCAAAACTTGGTTTCATAATAACATCCACTTTGGTCCCCCAAGGGCCGCGATTGGACTATGTTCGGGGGTTCAGTGAACAGCCACTGGCATTTAATATCGTAGCAAAGACATGTCAAACAAACGTGCATGTTTTTTCAACGCTTCGTCATGAAAATGGGCAATTATATAAACACAAACACACTGTGGCAATTATAACCCTAGCTTAGAAATAAACCATTACGTATTGTTTTTTTTAAATTTATCTTCAGAGTACATTGCGGTCAACGATTACCTTAATGCGGAAATTAAGTATGTGTCTTGTTATCGATGATAACATTTTTGATCGTAAAATAATTATATACTATGGTCAGTTACAACAAAACATTCAACATGGGCGCTACTAAACATTACTTCAGGGAGCAATTCCGCACTAACAAAATCAAATGTGAACACGAGGACGCCTCAGATTTCTACCTGAGTTGCTGGCAGTCGGGATTTTCCTGCGTGCCACTTTTGTGTTTTAGACTCATATTGTTCCTTGGATGTTTGGGCATTCTTATATCGACAGTTATCCTTGCGGGTCCCCATAGGGGATACTTCCCTATATTTTGACGAACTGGGGGTCATGTTTATTACTGTGAGTACCGGGCTTGCATTCCTCGTCTCGCTGATGGCTCAAATCAACGAACCATTGGTAAGCACATGTCATTTTCTTGTTGCTATTTGTTCATACACTTTTTATTTATTGCAACCTCTTAATTAACTTTCTGTTTTGTTAATATTTGTCAAATGATACAACCCGTTGTCGTCATACCCATGCTGTGGTGAAAGCCTATGCGTACAGGACAGTAATGGAACCTGTCCTGTACGCATAGGGCTTTCTTTTAACTAATGATTAAAATATTACAATTTGATACTCTTGAAACTATCGCAATCTATTGCTACTCATTAGTTGCTAACCATTTGCGCAAGATATCCCAGTTTCCGCTTTCCACGTTAAGGCTATTCAAGCGATTTTCGCAATGCGGTGATCCATCGAGCTGAAAGGTGAAGACGAGCTATCTTCACCCTAGAACTTCACTGTCCCAATGGACATCGGTTCTACGACATCTTGACCTCCCACTGCCACTTCAACTTGCTTATCCGGTACCTTTAGTGCTCTTACAATTAACACCATTTCTGATTTTATCCCTCAGAGAAACACCGAGCTATGCTTCTTGCCCAATGTCAATTGTACTGGAGTATTCATTAATACTTACTTTTTGCAGACACGTCTCTAGGCTTGCCGTGGTATGTAAAGCTGTACTGGCTCAGCTATTGCATCTCCGTACCTTTGTCATTCTTCATCACCATCTTCCACTATTCCTTTTTAGGCTCTCCAGGTAAGCAATACACAAAACCAGTTCTAATTCAAATCTAAATTGGCAATACTTTTCAGGGTTCGGTAGCTAAAAATGAAACCCTAATAGATTCGTCATTTCTGTCCGTCTGTATGTCTCAGCCACTTTTCTCCGAAACTTAAAGAACTTTACGTCATAAACGGTGAATTTTTTAATGATTAATCTGTAGTAGGTGCCTTAGTTAATAATAATTATGTTACTTGCTGCTACGGAGCTCTACATGGGAGAGTCTGTCTTAAACTTGTCTGCTTTTTATTGATAAGAATAGTATAAGATTTGCTTTCTTAAACCGTATTTTATAAAAGAAACAGTTCCTTTCTTGCAAATAAATATTGTTGTAAATACAACAATCAGTTAAATACATACATAAATGTGTCTTTTTTTCTGTTACAGAAGATGACGAGGAAATAGAGCATCCTGTGAATCCAATTGTGGATTTATTTGTCCACGCCGTGAACGCTGTGGTGATGTTATGTCTGCTGTGGTCGGCCAGGCAACCCTTGCATTTGCTGCAGGCAATCTACCCTTGCGGCTTGATTATCATTTACCTGATTTTCTCGATTATTTATTACTTTGCTGGTGGAATTGGAACGTGAGTATTGCTTTTAGCAAGCATAGCATGTAACTATTTTGATGCAAGCCTTGCCCCGCGTGTGTTTTATGTATGTGTGATATGTTTCTGAACGAACGATGCATGATTAGCGATGAGCGTAGTGAGTGAGACGAAGGGAGACAGAGGAGCATTGGCAACGAGCGAACGAAACTTGGAACGCATTTATTTTTTAACGCAGAGAATTTCAATCCTTGAATTGATATTTAATTAGCCTATGACGTCCTACTGCGGGGCACAAGACACAACAAAGACGAGGGAAGATTGGGTCATGACACACCACGCGAGCCCAATGCTATGGTATGGTAGGTGTTCACGACTTCTATCCTAAGATAGTAGCCGGAACCGTCACCATAACGTGCGCTTCAAAGCACGGCAACATCTTTCTTTTCAGGCAATCAGGTAGGCTACACCTAAATTTTACATTTGGGAACTTTCCCTTTATTCCCTCGTTCGACCCATGTCAGCAGATTAAGCGATTACAGACTTGTATCGTGTGATTATTAAGACATATTAATTACATTTCAGCCTCGGAGAGCCTTGGATTTACCCGATGTTGGACTGGAGGGAACCCGGGCCGACAATTGGACTGGCAATCGTCGCTATTACCTCTGTAGTTTTCTGCATTGCATTGTGGTTGGTATGACCCACATGAGAGGCTACGTCACTAAACGCTGTGCAAGAGGACCAAACACCGATATTTATATATAATTAAGTTAATATAAACAGATAGGCTAACTATGATAAATGGCTATACTTTAATAAGAAATCTCAGTGTGAAATTTTTTTTTCGAACTGACTACTGCCGCAGATGGCCTTTACAGCTTCACCGGCAATTGGCGAGCGCAGATGGCACTCAGCCTTAAATGTGAAAGGAGTGTTGACTGACTGATCAACTGAGTTCCTATATACATTTGGCAAAACGTTTTGTAAAGCAATAGTTCACTATGCCATGACATTACGGTCTTAGTTGTCATCTGACGTACTTAAAGCACCTTTTTTATTAAATAAAACATACCAGTTTATGTTTATATACAATGCTGCGTCTTTGGCTGAATTATACTGTCAGTATAATATTAAACGAGTTAGTGTTTTAGTTATTGTTCCGAGATTAAACGACACAGGTTATTTGCCGTGTGAATCTGTCTGCGGTGGTATAGAAGGTAATACATATTTGTTGTTAAATCTCCTCCAGCT
>PQWD01010511.1:0-20890 GCA_019425675.1 Leucinodes orbonalis
TACTAATTCTTTTTGCTAAAACATATATGTTACGCATAGTAAACACCCAGACCAATACAAACAGACACGTCACATATCTCGAAAGCATGTTTGTAAAGAAAAGGGTAGAGATCTTTTTAGCCATTTTTGCGATTTACAAACTTTGTCTGAACTATGTTCGATAGCTCTAAATACGACAAAACATACCAAAATACTAATAATAATGTCGTCCAATCCGCACTGGGCCCGCGTGACGACTAAAGCCTAATCACCTTATACGGGTAGGCTCGTGCCCCCGGTGGGACGTTTGATGAGCTGATGATGATGATACCATCTTACGCAAAAAATACCAATTTGTGACCTTGGCCTCGAGTAAAAAACAACGCACAAGCATGGATGGGAACTTTTGACATATCATTTGTAATAACGTAATCAGGCCTGCACAAAAATCCAGCTTGTTGGGAATTAATGCAAACTGGAATTCTATTTTGACTGGGCTAAATTTATTTTCAGTATACATAGATGAAATAAGTAACCGAGGTGCCTTTGTAGGCAACAAAAACAATGTTTAAAGTTATTCAAATAACAAATGAGTACCTAGGGAGACTATAAAATTATATACCCAACTTGCAAAGCCGAGTACAGTTCTTTAACTTCTTTTGAGTACGTCAAAAAAGGTAAGCATTTTCTGGCGAACATTTTTAATAACAACCGCCCTTTTATTCTCCGGGTCGCCGGTTACTCCGAAACCCGACGCTCTAATGATGCAGGTCAACTGTTTGATGTCAGACTACTTTTGTTATATACCAATTTCTAACGTCACTTTGGTACTGTTTCCTAAATCTCTTTGTATTGAGTCGTCTTTCTAAGAAAGACAAAACATAATAAGAAAAAGCTCTTTGCTCGGAAATTTACATAGTTACAAAAACTACGTTTTATGTTAAACCCAATGTAAAACCCCAGACGATTTT
Organism: Leucinodes orbonalis; assembly: GCA_019425675.1. Taxonomy (NCBI): domain Eukaryota; kingdom Metazoa; phylum Arthropoda; class Insecta; order Lepidoptera; family Crambidae; genus Leucinodes; species Leucinodes orbonalis. The sequence continues at coordinate 951 of PQWD01010511.1, forward strand.
AGAAAATATTTAAAGAGAAATTTGTGATATTGTATTGTTTAGACAACACAATACATTTATAAAAATAAATGCGGAACTATTGAGATTAGATAGATTAAAGCTATATATTTTTATGTCATAAGTGTACAGAACGGTCAAGACGTTCACCTGATGGTAAGTGATGCGCTAACCATGACAGAGCGGCATTGAAGGAGACAACAACTGAAAGACAATTATTATATTATCATCCATCAATGCAGCACTGCACCCGACCACCGAGACACAGATGTTAGGTCTCTTATACCCATTAATTTCACTATTTGAAACACGTTGTCGAACTTACGTTATTAATAAAATAAATATATTCATAAAACGAACTCAAAGTCTTGTAGCGCCTATGTGCCGTCAGTTTTATATAATAAGTTAAACAATGCTTATTTCAAGTGTTAACACAATAAGTATACAGAAACATTGTTGACATAATAACATTTTGAAGACACTGTTACGAGCACTATAATATTAATATGAATACATTACGAATAACTCACATAATTAATATCATAAAACTCAAGCTTTTTATGATTACCTATTGCGCAAACGGTTCCATTGATTAGTTCTAAGAAAAAAACGAATTTGAATTCCAAAAAGTATTTACTTACCTTTAAAGTATCGTTTTGTGCGTCAAATTATCGTCAAGGAATCTGTAAGAATTTACTTGTCACGTACAAAACAGGCAAAAGGATCTTATTTGTGCAACCAGTTGGACGGCTTCAAATTAAGCTAAAAATATTTTTCTAAGAGATTTGAGAGATTCTGTTCGTTCCAAATACCAATTTCGCTTTGATCCGACAAATAAAAGTATTTAAGGCTTTAAGACGTAATGCAAATTCAATACTTCGTTCTCGTATAAGAGCGATTGAGACATGAATGTTCAAATTATTTTTGTATATTCCTTTGGTATGAACTTATCTTTTACGTAATGATATGATGATTGATGACCTACCTTAAGCAATAGCTGTTAGTTTTATTTTCAAAATGGTTATAACAACGGTTAATGGCTAAGCAGTTGGTTTCTGCTTAGTACATATATTTTTAACCAATTTCAACTCAGATCGATCGTATACTCGTATAATTATGTGTTTTGTGTTTGTTTGCAGATATCTTCGTCGTATATGAACCGATTTTGATAGTATTTCTTGTTAGAAAGTAAATAGTTCAAGGATGTGGATCTTAATGCAAATTGGTAGATTTTTGGGAAACTAATAAGTATTAACCGACGTATATTGCTTGTCTCAGTTATTTCATTTTCACTTAGCATCATACGTAGTAGAGTTGCTGACGGGAGTAAATGAATGGAAACAGTAAACTTATTTATTATGTCTGAATTTATCGTAACTTAAATATATAAAGAAATAAATCTTAGTTGTTTGCTTTATAAAGCAAAAACTTATAAATAGGTTAACAAACAACTATAGGAACAATGTATATGCAAGTGTATAAAGTAACATAATTTTATTGAGTTTGGATGAGAAAGGAAACACTAATGTCAACGGAGGAACGTTCCATCATCATTTTGTTTACCCATTCATCGTTTACGGATGTCAAGCGCCAAGCGCACCTCGACGCCATAATGCTCAGGGGAAAACGATCGAGTAAATAGATTCAATTTAAGTGATTGAAAAAAATATACACATAATTGTAACATTATTAATAACATAAACCTATTGATCTCAATAAGTGTGGGAGAACTTGAGAGAGAATGGGCTTGTACTTGAACTAACGTTTCATGCACATTTTTACGTTTGCAAAGACATTTTAGTAACTTTACAGCGCTTTGGTGGAGTAAAGAATAAAAGTGGTCGATACAAAATAAAAGAAATGGGTATTTTGGATGCGATCCAAATAGTTTTCCGATGGCTCGAGCTACAATTTACGGACGCCGTCATACTCGTAGCGCTGTCTAAAGGAAACGTCACCTACTCGTATAACGACTTCAGTTGGCGATATAGTTGAATTTTTAAATTTACATTGAACATTTTACCGGCAGCCATCATACGCATTTTGGGCATGTCTTTTCTTTTTTCTATCATCGATAGACATATATTTGACCGCCATCACACCTGATGGTAAGTGATGATGCGGCCGAGGATGGATCATATCTTACTATTCACTCTTGCCTTGAAGCCACCCAGGTTGAATTAGGCAGGATAATTAGGCAGGATGCACATAAGGGTGATGTTACGTTGGGATCCGAATGGTGTACTATAATGCATTTTTATAACTTTTACGAATAAAAAAACAGTGTTTCACGGCGCAGTCCTAGTTATTGACTTGTGCCCACCTTCTTTTCCTCATACAGAATATTTTTTTGGTTTTACGGTTATTATACAAATGGAAGTTAGATATAAGAACAGTTAAATTTGAACATCCTAGATAATTGTACTCTTATTGTCGTGAATTCTTGGAGACAAACAATTTTACAGCATGTATAAAGAATCTGACAATAATCACCTAGGTAGGTAGTGCCCCTGGGCATATACCATTTCTCGGAGTGCTTCGTCACTTTTTGAACTCTTATCAAATTGGTTTAAGATGTACCAGATACTTCATATTCTGAGGATATGATGTTGATAATGAACTAATTAAACATACAATATTTCTATTGAGTAGCTTTAATACTAAATATTTTATTCGTATCTTAAATACGCTGATTTTGTCACTGACACACTGATGATCATCAAAATGTTTGACAACTTCCGAAAGCGAAATTTGGTATGCGATCCTAACAAAAATATCATAAACTTATGGGTTTTCGCTCCACATCCCCATAAAAGGGGGGACGTGGAATTTTATATGAAACATTCGCCAATTTTTTGCATTTTATTTCCATAATTTCTTTATTAATTTTTGCTTAAAATAAAAACATAAACTTTAGTTGTGAGGAGTACATTGTGTGTTATCGTCAAATAAATGTAATTTTCACGGCTGTATGGGCGAGCACTTTCAAAGTATTCAAATTATAATTCGATCAATGTTCCATCGAGCCGTATGAAACAATAAAGTTCCTGAAATATCACGTGAAAATGTTTGTATCCCAAAAATTGTTTTAGAAAATTTTCTCACAATATTATTTGGAAACATAGTAACTGTGCTATATGTATATTTTTGATAAATATACATACGAAAACAATAATTATTTTCTTTATATAAGTATCTTAAAGATCTTTAAAATTTAAAGAATCTTTGAATTCTAAAAATTTTACAGTTTTGTATTTAGTACTCAATGTAATATTTATAACTCTTCTCTTAAAATATCATCTTTTCCTCTTCTCTATTAAATATCGTAAAATTAAGTAATAAGCGCATAACAAATATGTTATAGTAATTGTATTATAAAAATACAATACATTTATTTATATCTGTTTTATTTATTTTTCAAACAGTTGTCACATGTATGAAAGATCGCGACGTATTCAACAAGCGGGCTGAATACAGGTTCGTGATGTTAACGAAAACCATCCCAAATCCTCATCCCATGGCTATACTGTGTATATAGTAATAATAATACACTGGGACGTTGTTGGTTAAAAATGATGATGATGAAGATTGAGAAAGTCATCGTCTCCTTTTTGCTTTCATTTTTATTGAATTACCACTTGAAAAATAAATTGAGTAAAAATAATAAGAAACGAATGGAAAACACAGATCTTACCGAAAAAAAATAATATGTACTAATAAAATTAAGTCTACCAACGGTAATAGTACCTAATCTTTACGACATAAATAATTGTCTCACGCAACCTTAACTTTTGCTACGAGACATGTAGCATGTAGACTATGTGGAATAATTTAAGGGAACTTTCGCAATACGAGTACTGTACAAACTTTACTCGCTACCTCGCTAAACATTAAAATACTTTTTTGGGGCCATCACGAGCCCAACATAATCCGGTCTCAGCGGGAATTATAAAACAAAAGGAAAAGAATAATGAGTAAAGATAATAATAACAATAACAATAACATTTACCTATCATGTAAAGTTATCAAACTGCTAGGAATAACAATAATTTTGTCGATAACTATTTTATGCAAGTGGTGAAGTATTAAAAAAGGCGTTTTTATTTACGGAATGAATCATAGATTTAAGATTTTCGCGACATTTATATAGAATCTTTATCAAAATTGAGATAAGTTCATGAGATTGTATTATATTGTTAGTCACAAATATTTTAACGTTTAAATTGTCTAATGTATTTACTTAAACATTCTAACATTTGATAGTATCGCTACCTTTGTTTTGTAAACAATGTTAATAGTTGGTCTTTAAGCTTCCAGTTAGAGTATTAACTATTCGTATATTTAATGAAATTACTTTATTGTATTAAACTAAGTTCTCAAATGGCTTATAAATAATTTAAATAAAAATGTTTTGTAACAATAGTATCGAAATGTTATAGTTCAATGTAACATTTATTCAACCGGAAGTGGTGCAGTGGCGTCACTTTTATGAATACTTTTGTTGATTATTTAGTAAAGTTAAAATGTTGACTTGATTCGATGAGATGACTAAACTCTTTCACTGTTTTTATACACACTATCAATATGTAAACAGAATAAAGATTGAAAATATATGCTTTATATTTTAAAAATAAAGTCGCATTGCACAGTGTGCCTTGATAACATTTCAAAACCACAAAGGACTTACTGAAAAGCATGTAACCGTCAGCTTCATACAGTGTGGAACAATTTGTAGGAATACGGGAAACTTTTGATGAGTTTTTGGTGGTGAATAATTTGATATTGAAGTACAAAATTCATTTTAAAATATTCATTGCTTTATTTAGCTACGAAGGATATTACCAAGTGTTTGTACCTACTCTGTTGCGACTTTTTCTTAATAACCAAAAAAATTATCAAATATATTTTTATTTACTACATAAGTTACATTGTAATAATAATAGTAATAAATATATAAAATGTGTTTTGTTCGATTGTTGCACTCAATTGTTGTTCAATAATATTCACGAAGCTAAAAGCCCCTAGAACTAAACACCCGAGTTAATTAGTCACCAAGATGAATTGAAAGAAATGAATTTAATATATATTTTTCGAAAAATCAAACGAGGCTCTATACTAGAGCACAACCATGCATTTATCCTGCGTGGCAGATTAATTTCCAAAACCCTTTAATGATGAAGAGTCCTGGCGTGGGCCTTGCTCATCAGTGTAGTTATTTATAACTACAATGAGTTGCGTTATCAGTTGCCATAGAATATATAAAAAAAATTACTGTACTTTTATGGAACAAAACAATAAGATATAAAAAAGGAACAGCGGATGTCGAGGTTGAGCGGAAGCAATAAACTAGCCGACGAGGGACTTGTGAGTGCCCCGCGAAGAGGATACTTAAAAAAAACCTGAAAACTTACGTTGCTAATACATTTATATTTCATCGCATCGCTACATAAGTAAGCTAAAGTTACAATTTCAAAATAGAATAATTTATGGTAAGACTTTATCAAACATAAATCAATAATATTATTCTGTATTTTCAACCCATTGCATTGAGACTCATTTCTCGTCCACAGTTTGCACTGCGCACAACTCAGTGCCGTGTTTACGTCAATTTGTGCCTACTTATAGTGTTGCTAGAACTTTTCCTTGAAGTAGACTGCCCGCAGCGCGCATGTAACCCCGCCCATCATGATGTTGGATTAGTTGATGCGGGAAATTTTGACCAAATTTATAAAAAATATCACCTTTATACGATTGTTCATGCCTATAACATACTATCCGGCAAGTACCTCCTAATTAAAATCCTCACATTATATTGATCCGATGGCAAAACGAAGACCGAGTATTTGTACGCAGAAACACAATGTTCTGATAATCCTAAGACTTCTAGTAATACTATTGTAATTTAAATATGGCATCTGTTTTTTCTACTAACTACAATAACAAATTGTAAGTTTGATGATGTAGTCTTTGTTTGTGATGAAAAGTGAAGGGGTCACAGTGTAGATACAACCTTGATGGACAACAACTTGAAATTTAAAATTTTCTCTTGTACTAGACGGTAAATGCACTTAAATGGTGTGGTATTTATTGCCTGGAAATAACCTTACATAATAAAATAAAATAATGACATTTACACAGCGCCATCTAGCCCTAAACTAAGCACTAGCCTGTAATATGGTTACTAAACAACGAATAAGCATACTTATACACTTTTTTTAAATATATACATATTTCACATAATATCACCCAGACACACACACAAATGTATGACAAGTACTGCCCAGAAAATATACTATAGCTGTTAGACCTTCCAAAAATAGCTTATAGGGCACATGATCGAATGCGATGGGATAAATATAATGTAATAAAATACTTTTCAACACAGTCCACTGCTGGACATAGGTCGCAAAATAGGGGAGCCATTTTGCGCCAGATTTCCTGATCCTCCGCTTTTCTCATATAGCCCCTACCAGCGACCATTCGCAAGTCGTCGGTCCATCGGGCCGGAGGGCGTCCTACTCTATGCTTGCCGAGACGCGGTCTCCACTCCAGAACTAGTCTGCTCCAACGGCCATCGGTTCTGCGACATACGTGACCAGCCCACTGCCACTTCAACTTGCTGATCCGGCGGGCTATGTCGGTAACTTTAGTTCTTAATGAAATACATTGGCCCCAAATTTATTTTTTTGATATTTTTATTGTTTTGTTAACTACTTAAGTACCTAATGTATCATAAAAGTCAATTGAAACCGCATTTGGTATATTAAGGCTAAAACAAGAAAAAGCCGAAGAAAATACAATGAAACGTATTTCATGTTCAATGAAATCCCAATACGTTCCAAAAATAATATATATTAGAATAAATCTTACCTAGAACAAAAAAGCCAAATCGAAAATCCATTAAGAGCGGCAATACCGCTAGGAATAAACCCCTCAAAGAAAAACAAAAAGCGGAAAAAGTGAAAAGTTGTATTGCGGGAAAAGTTTTAACGGTTCAGTTATGGAATTTTCTGCTATTAAATAAACGTGTATTATAGTAGACTTATAACACGCGCTTATTACACATAATTATCCTTTAAAAACAAAAACTTGGGATAAGCATTTGAATCCTGATATCAAATTTCCCATGTACCAGTCAAAAACACTACTTATTACGATAAGGTTACAAATAAGCGTAATTGCTTAAGTTCATAACTTCATAATAATAATAAAATGTAATATTGTGGACTGTCACAGAATAAATATTTCTTTCTTTCTTTCATAAAGGAAGCGGGTCCAGATGACGACTTATTACGGTTGAAGAAATCATTGAAAACAGACTAAAAACTTATCGGCAGGTTCGTTTTCTAGAATATTAACTTTGTATTGTATTAAAAACAAAGACTTCCAAGTACGGATGAATACATTTAGATGAAGCTCAAAAAATTACTATTTATATGTGACTTTATTGTCAATTTGAATGACTTACTTAGGTACTTGGTGACAAGCATAGTGACAAGTAGAAATTTAGGTTCCCCTTTTTGGTTACAACCGAATGCTAATGTTTTTATAAATTATTAAAATGTAAATTTCCATAGCAAATAAAATTTTAGGTTAAATTTAGTCAAACAATTAATTTGCAAAATATGATTTTTGGTTTCTGTGGCTTGTGCCTTGTGGTTTAAAAAAATATATTTAATAATGCATTTTCGAAATGGCTGCTTGTCATATACATGTGTGTGTTTTGATGAACATTAGTTTGAGTAATGAAAGATTTACAATTGTTGCTTGTGAAATGGTAAATAGCTAATGAATTTGGTGTGAGACATTATAGAACCGGTATTTCACTGTTTACAGGACCTTTAGCGAATACTCGATTCAACTGATTGCTCTCATAGAACCAAAAATTGAAATTGCAAATTGCCTTTGACAAATGTTAATTACGATTCACGTCATTTAGACACGTTTTCAGTGTTCTGACAGATTTACATTCATCAATGTAAGAAAAGCGTTCAGTTACGCTTAAATGTCCGACTTTGAATTCAAATAGGGTATGACGTTCTGCATTATAGATTATTTCATTCTATAGGTAAATGGTATGAGAGGACGGCTAAGAAAGAAAAAATCTATGCTTAAAGTCGTAACTCATAAATGGCGTCTGCAAAGCAGGTAAAAGAATTGAAAAAAAAAAAATGCTGACTGTGCTTTGTAAAAAATACAATAATATAATAAAAATGTAGGTACCTACTATCTTCTTATCAATGTTGTTTAATAAGGAAGAGCGACTTATACATATACGATTGTTTAAAATACATGGGTTGGTTCTAGATATACTTAAGAATTTCTTTTTTCCCTCATTACACACATTAATGTTCATATGGAAAAATCTGGCGCAAAATCTATGTCCTGCAGTGGACTGCAATAGGTTGAATATTAAAGAATAATATTAATAAAAAAATGCAATAGGTTGAATAGGAAAGAAATAATATTAATTAATAATATTAAGTCAATATAAGACCTTAGATGGATTATGCCACTTTTTAGAACTGCCTGTTCTCCAATTCCTTAAAGATGCTTAGATCATAATAGTTTTGTGGGATCGCAGGCCGCTATCTTAATCAAATAAAAGTATGAACTCAAATGAAAATGTTACGTTACCAAATTGACGAAAGAAATGTTTTGAAAGTTGTCGTCTTTAAATGATCTTTTGCTTCATTGAAAATGTTCAATAAACAAGATATTTGCAATAGTTCTTTCAAATGTTACTTTGTCAGAAACTAAACTGTGATACCTATATCATTACGTCTGGATATAGCCTGAGCGGTCTCGTAACACGTCGGAACGATTGGAACATAGTTGTTTTGGGCCTTGTTAGTGGTAACGAACGTCGGGTTCGCATGCGACACTTATGAAACTTCTTCACTAGTTATATGTAACTTCACGTTTTATATAACAGGTCTTATGCCGTATAACTTGTGACATAAATATGTTTTGAACTCGGGATAGGTTGGTACACATGAGGTAAGCAGCTCTATAGAAATAGGCGTGATTGAGGTACGAAGCAGAAGCAGAGCAGATATAATATCTCTCAACACAGTGATATTAAAAAGACGTTTGCAATATATTTTGAAAACATATTCCTTTGGATGTTGTACTCTGCCCAATACTACTTCAACTTGGTAATACTACGGAGAAAGACAAGGATTTGTCGTATCCAGGGGCTTGTCGCCATCTTTTAAATCAGTATTCCAATAATATTACTTCGCTTTTCTGATGCCAAAATGCGGACATTGTAGTATTACTGTTTTAAGAGATGGCGGTACTTCATAAGCACATTAAGGACAAATTAAGGTCATCGTTTAGCCTGTACGAGACATTAACGTCAATATCTTACTAACTTTCATTTTGCTGAGAATATCGTCATAGTAAAGTACATCTAGTCTCCTAAAAAGCTTGCAGATATTGAATGCAAAAAATGAAAAAAAAAATGCTATGAATGAATTTCCCAACATTTGCGGTTTGGCATTAAATAATAACAGCAAAAGAAAAGTAATGTTTAATGACTATGTCATGCTCATCACAACTGTCATGCTTCGGCCCTTTTGCTCGACGTTGTGCAGGAATATAATTATTTACTTGGCAAACTATACTTACAACTTTCCAGCATAATATCTAAACGGCAACGATTTGCATTGTGAAAGCCTGATCTTCTCTAATTGATTAATAAACCTTTTGTAACATGTGCATCTACGACATGAACATTTTCTGTGGGATTTTCTACAAATTGGATGTCACTGAATAAGAATGAAGCAAAAATACTCAGAATCTCCTTCAGATAGAATTTCTTTACCGACATAAATAGCTGACGGTGACTTGTCACAAGACCAATGGATGTTATCTATGCATATAAAAATTATAATATATATTTAAAATATTATTAAAATATTGATACCTACCATGAAACCATTCTAACCCTAATTATTCTAAAAAAACATTTACTTAATCAACGCCGGTTGTGGTCAATTAAAAAAACATTCCAGAACGAAAGCGATGAAACGAAACACGTACTGTATTTATTTTACAGTGCCCCTGTACATGACGTAATCCTTCGTCCAATTTCTGTGAATACGGATTCAGGATGAAACTCTTTTAAAAATTCATGCAATATTTCACACTTTTGATAGTGTGCACGATATCCAAGGAAAATTAAATCAAGTAAAAAAAGTTATATTATTTAAAGTTAATTATATTATCTATTACAATGACAACACTTAATAGGTGATTTGGGTAAATTTATATATTGAACATTAGTGGATATTTTTCGTCCTGTCATTCGAAAATATTTCTCACAAATAAAAAGTGACTTCAATAGATAATACACTATCTCAGAAAACGAAATACAATATACCCAGGAGAAGTTAAATGAAGCGATACAAAAAAGCGAATGTTCAATAATAAGGTTCCTAATAGAAAAGTTTTGATGCCGCAGTTGAAATAAATTTGCTCAGACCTTTGTGAGTATAAATAAATTCAATCAACGTTGGCAGTGTTTTGTGCACTCACGTTGAAGTAAGTAGAAGCACATGTGAATTATAGTACGGAATAGAACATCTTTAACCACTTCATTAAATTAATATAGAATTGTTATTCAATTCCTTTCCAGATTTACAGCAACGAATAAACTAAAGATATTTTTATATTACCTTTATATTAAATTCATCAATAATTTCTTGTCAGTTTCTAATGCTTCTTTAAAGTTTGAGGAAAGATAAATCTTATTGAACATATTATTTGTTAATAAATGTTGAATATGCTCAAACGTATATCGAATTGAATTAAAATTTGCCTTTACATTAAAAAAGTATTGCATAATGCACTTACGTTAAAATATCGTAAGTCATGCAAAATACGCCTACAAAACCAATGATTAAGAATTTGATTCCTGTATTAAACGTAAAAAAAAAACTTAACACAGCTAATTAAAATGCAAGTAAACACCGCACCTCGAGTGAATTTGTACCATTCGAGTGCTGTAAGTTGCCTTACCTTTGTTGGTTTAAAACTTTACACACCTAATTCTATCCTGCGAGAGTAGGGCGGCCGCCCTCCCAGCCCGCACCTTACCTCCCGCGGGCAGTTCACCTCCGACTCTTGAGTCTCCGCGCGACTCGCAACAGCTATCGCGATCTCATAGGCGCATTTGTGTCCTAGTGAAGTTGTAGAATTTTGAAATTGTAACAACATTCTGTGTTTAATTTTAGTGGAAACGATTTTTATATCCGGATGTTTGAGGTGAGTCGCCGTTCCGCTCTAAAAAACGGATCAGCGTGTATTTTATTACAAACAAGATATAACATTGGTCGCATAAACGCAAAGAGACATCTCGACATGTAAGAATGAAAAAACAGTTCAACAAATGCACAGCGAATGTTCAAGGTGCCATTTATTTACTAATTTTATTTTTAAAATTGGATTTTGTATCTAGAAGTAAGATTCTTGTTAGTATAAATAAGAATCACGAGTGAACACACTACAAAAATTATGCCTAACGTTCACTTTACGAATACCTAATTGGCAACTTGCAAAATTAATTTATACTTATCAATAGTGAGTAGAATTTAATATCTGAAATAAGAAGTAGATATTGTTTTCGAAATGACTTATTGAATTATTTACTTTCAAATAATAAATGACTGTATGTATATTACAATAAACTACTTAAGCTGCGTCAATATAACTAAATATATATAAATTTTAACTCCGATAATTCTACTAGCATTGCATTAATACGAGTATAAGACAAGTGCAGATACTTGACACACAAATTAAATGGTAAAACTGGTACTCCTGATATATTTGAGTTCCAGAATGAGTTTTTCTACGTTAACCTACATTATAGATACCTTAATTTAATTTCTTTAAGATTCAAGAATTCACTACATATGTACGACAGTTTTACAAACTTTTGACATGAAACTATTTCTATACGTTCGTTTTCAGGGTTCCATCAATTTCGCAATATATCCTAAAATATGCAAGTCAGCCAGAACTATTTAGTATTGTGAGATTCAGAATTTAATGGTGTATTGTATTTTGAAATTCTTTGGATAATTTATTTAATAATTCAAAAATAAAGAGATTATGGGTTATTTTCATTAAAACTGACACAATTAGACCATACGACATCAAAAAAAAAAGTACAGTCCTTGCAGTGCATTTGTCATGTTACAGTTGCAGAGTTATATATTTAAAGATCATCTCAATGCCCCGTAGTTGCAGGAACTGTAAGACTGTACATTTTAGCTTTGGGCAATAATATTTTGCTAGGACTCTGTCCGATGGACCGACGACTTGCGACATAACCCGTGGTGAAAGCGGAGCACCAGTATATCTGTACAAAAATTGGGGAGACTATCCAGCGGCGCCACTGCTTGAGATTTAAATCGGAAGTAAGAGGAGAGAGATCTCAATCAACAATCCAGGATAAATCAAACGATAATCTGGCAAAGGCAAAGGCAGTTGTCCACTTTTAGTGTGAGTCAGGATTAATTCAAATGTATTAACTAACAGATAAAGTAAGCATTTTCTCCTCGATACCGCCATCAGTTTTAATAATGTCAATCCTAACGAAGGCCTCCCCTAATGATTCCACGCGCACCGGTTCCTAGCAGGTGACACCACTTAACCATGTCGTTGGGTTTCATAGCTTCTTCAGTATTATTAATTACGCTATCATATTCTGAAGTTTCGGCACATCTTTGTGACATTATTAAAATCGAAATGCGGTCATTACTCCCTATAATCACCGTACCTTTAATATTACCATAAACACAGTATTGATTTTACCTCTACTATATGCTAAGAGATATAAGGATATGATCACCCCTCTCCATCAGATAGGTTGCCTGCTTATGTAAATGTATGTGAATTATAAATAAGCAGAAGTTGATGAAGTACTAAAAAAATCTTTTATCATTATTTCGTTTTGTTTACAACAAAATTAAATAATGGAAAAAGTATCCTGTCAGGTACATAATGAAATAAGTTATTGTTTATTCAAATAGGGCAAAGACATTTGCATCTCTTCTATTACATGCGATCAATTCATCGTCAGTCTTTCAATATTTAAATTAGCTGGGGTCCAAACTTCTACTTTTCAATTTGAATATTAAAAAGACTTTATTCAACGGCTGTCACAAATCAAAATATGATGAAAGATGTTTCGACTTTGACTGAAACCGTAAAAAATTTTTGGAAAGTTTCTTGGCACTCGTACGAAGATGAAACGGCAACGTAGTACACGTCATTTTTAAGTAAACTCTATTTTCTACAAAATGATGTGGAAGTGGAATTCCGTAACTATGAGTTGGTTGAAGTATTTCAATTTATCGATTATACTTACTCGGTGGTTGATTCGATACTGAGTTGGACTAGGTAGGTACTACCGCATTCAGTTATCTCCCTTGAATAATAATGGCTATTGCACTTTCTGTTTCATGAAGGCACTTTATATTCTGATATATAAAAGTAGATACACCAACCGTGCCTCAAAACAAACACCGACAAAAAGATACAGTTTAGGCTCTTCGCTTAGTTATGTACGCTCAGTCGAATATAATGTGTACGTGTGCTGTCACTATATTCGGAAACACTTTTTTCCGGTTGTTTTGTAAGCACATCGTCGATATGCGTAATCTACACTTTTTAATTATTGACTTTAGTTATGGAATTACCGGCAAATGAGACCTAAAACTGTTGTATCGGTGACGGGCGCAATGCGCATTGATGGAAAATAACTATAAGTTGTTGGTCTCCTTCAATGCCGCTCTTCATGACCAGGCTTATCACTAACATCAGGTGAGCTCCTGGTTGATCCTGTTCACTTCGTAATGATTTATCAATACAAAGATTTAACGATATGAAACTATGCAGATCCACTAGTATTTATTAACTTGGTTTGAACCGATTGCAAGCCATTACTTTACAGGTTGCAACAGAAGCATAACAGTAATGTATCCCATTTTTAAAATATTAATGTTCAATACAAAAAAGTGATCATACTGATCGTTGTCAAATTAAGGCAACCGCTTTTTTACATTGAATTATTTATAGTACCTTTATTTACAGAGTCGGCGAATTGTAAAGATGGAGGATTAAGTTGATAAGTCCTCTCGTGCGCTCTCAATATATGTTTGGATAACAGAGTGGTTATCAATTACGAATGGCTTAAACCACGAATTCGCATTTTAAACTCTGATAATAGTAGGTAGATATCAATACTAGAACATGGATCCTTAAATCTGAAAACTAAACAAAATACCTCTAATTCAAACTCAAACTCAAAAGCAAGTGATAAAAATAATGATTAAAAAATAAACAAAAAAAAACTCTAAGTTCTTCTATATGTAATATACTTATGCCAAAACAACAAGTACCTCGTAAAATTACCTTCTTAAGAGATTACTGGACAACAAATTAGTTTTTACAAAAATAAATCACCAAAAAATCCATCCATCTTAAATAGGTGCAGCAAATGACGTCATTTTTAAAGAACCATCTATATCTACGCTGGCAATATGACAGTAATAATATTGAGATGTCGTGTGACGTCACCAGCGCATGTGTTGAAATTAGAATGCAACATCTGATTACAGACAAATATGTTACTCAAGTGGATTTTCAATACGATGGTTTTCAGAGTTGTAAAAAAAAATATCCTTACTTAATGCACTAGCGTTTTCTGATTTGTCAGGAATCCTTCAAGGACTTACTAACAAGCAATATAGCGTAACCTTGACGCACTGTAGACCTTGTATATTCAAGAAAATTTAAAGATAAATACAAGGAAATAGTTATCCTGCCTAGGTTAGGCAGTTTTGATGTTTCGACGTTACAGTAGTCAAAAACTAATATGATATTCCAGAAAAGCCGTATTCCAGTTTCCATAGGGTTTAAACAAATCACTTTACAAAAGGTTCAAGCGTTTTTAAATATTACGTATCGATATTTACCTAACTATAAAATAATACATGTTCATTGTTATAATCCAAATGATATGAATCATTTGATAAAGTCACATTGTTTCTAATAAGATTGTGTATGTGATAATCCAAACTATTTCTTAACCATTCGATGTCCAGAACAGCTTACTTTTCTATGTTGCCTGATTAAAGCGGATTTCTCACAAGTACGCCACACCACAAACTTCGTTTCTACATTGATGCCTATTGTTACCTACTATACTTATTACTAAACTAAAAAAACACCTTCAGAGTCTCCGCAAGTTATATGAGCTCATTAGTCGCAGCTCTGACTGTACCCATGGTTTTCTGTTGAGGTCTGTCATTGGAATTAATGGTTATCATAACATATTATATTAATTTTGAAGCACATGCATATTGGCTTCTTACATCCCATAACCACAGCATTTATTTACCTTGCTGACCTTTGTTCTGGATTCCGTCCTCCTTCAGCGTCTCAAAGAGGAAATATAAAAAAGCAAATAAGTGCTTTTCCAATAATGCAATAATTAATTACTTTATATGTAATTTGACCTTGGGGGCCACAATATTATTAGCATTGTATTAAACTTAAGTACTTTTGTTAATATTTATATATTTACAACACAATTAATTCCTTAATTCCTACAAACACAACTTAATTCCTTCTTTATATCGTTCATTTTAAAAAGTTTAATTTCATGTTTACCTTTATATTGACAATGGAGGACAGTGTACTTTATCCTATGTTCGAAAAAAATAGCCAAAACTTTCTATTTTTTTTTAATATGGAAAAAAACGCAATATTTACTAAAAAGTTTTGCCAGTCTCAACTTAGAATTTATTGATTCTACGATTAGTTTGTTATTCAATATTATTTGAATATACAAACGAATTATTACAATTGTGTAAATAAAATCAGGAAACATAAGAAATACCTGTTAATAAGAATAATAAATATGATTTCAAATCATACTGACCGATGAATGATATCAATATTGTAAACAGCTGGTGATAGTTTGTTGCGTTTGTTGCGATGTGTCATCAAGTAGTAATATATTTACTTTTCATATCTTAGTACAAATACTTTCCCACACTCAGAACTTCTAATTCTAGGTCAATTTAAAGCGATTGATACGTTAACATGTTCGAATGACCATAGATAAAAAATGGGATAAAGGCCACACGTCTGTTTCTTTTAAATTTCAGAGATCCGTCTATGAGACGTACATAATATGTTAACACGTTTGTCTTCTTCAATGACGTTTACTAATTTTATTACAGTTACTTGACTATAAAGTAAAATTGTTGAACGCTACTTAACAACTACTTGTTTTATGACTTGTATCGTAGTTTTATGTACGTATTACCATGCAACGATAAATCACTGACAATCAATTTAACCAGTCTTTATGGTCGAGAATAAAAAACCTTTCTAAGAACTTTTTGCAAATAATGAGTTCTTGAATATGATTGCGTTTGACAAGTAGCAGAGTTGTACATTATGCCTTTAAACGGCTAATTTGTCTTTTATTAGTCTAGTAGGATCTATAAAATGTACCCGACATTGAATTACAAGCTTGCACCATCGATCCTGCAATTTCAAAGATTGTTCGATATCTCCGAGTGCCTTATATAAAATGCATTGCAACCAAGCTTTGAGATACACGGTAGCCGTCATGTGTCATCACGCGTGCATTCATGGGGCATTAAAACTCGCCATTCATAAAACATGTATAGTGAGTGAACAGTGAGATACGTGGCTAAATAAATACATTTTCATCAAAATACATTATTGTTTTAATAAACATTTTCGGAGTAATACGACCTTTCGTATCAGTCCAAAAAAAGCTTCTTCACCTTTATTTTTTTCTGACTCCCTCTACCTCTTTAAAGGTCGGCCACGCACTCGTTACCCCTAATAGACTACATTATACAACCATATAACTTCTCATATCTGAGATCTAAACCGGTGAATTTTTTAGGAGACTGACCAATTTTATGAAAAAGGACACGAAAATTTACATAGAATTGAAGACAGTAACTAAGAAACCTATTAATAAGTACTCAAGAAACAAAATAAACACTAAGAAGACTGCCCAGCAACCTAAAGAAAATACTAAAATCCCACCAAAACATTTCATGGAAAATGTTGCCAGGACGATTGCATAAGGTTTGCCTTGTGCATCTACACGGCCTAGCGCTACCGACTCTAACTTCAACGAATTCTTCTTCAACATATCGCAGTCCACTGCTGGACATAGGTCTCCCCCATTTGCGCCAGATATCCCGGTCCTCTGCTTTCCTCATCCAACCTCCACTAGCGATCTTTCGCAAGTTCTATGTAACTATATGTGCTACTTCCGTGTGTTACAAAAATATAGGCAAAAAGTTCAACAATTAAATGTATGTCCGTGTCAGTTGGAATATCTGTGGTGTCACTTGTTGTTGTTTAGTGCTATGTTCAAATTTACTGTAATTGAAACACAAATAATTGCTATAATTATTAAAAAAATAATTTGCCATTGTTAAAAAATATAAATATATATAATATATATATAATATATATATATATATATATATATATATATATATATATATATATATATATATATATATATATATATATATATGCTTATCATTGGGATGAAATTTACAGTGTATAATTGCAAACTTGAAGAAATCTGTCTGAGAACCTTGTCTCAGGGAGTGCCCCGGGACTTGAATGGCCCTCTCAAAATTAACAATCTACTGTTGATCCCACTTTCGTTGAGACGACGTGACCTATTTTGTCATAAAAGTATTTATTATGCCTTTACATATTATTTCGCTACGCCAATAATAACGAAATAAATAAAAAAAATACTTCAAATATTCGTATAAAATACC
Source organism: Leucinodes orbonalis (assembly GCA_019425675.1). Classification (NCBI taxonomy): domain Eukaryota; kingdom Metazoa; phylum Arthropoda; class Insecta; order Lepidoptera; family Crambidae; genus Leucinodes; species Leucinodes orbonalis. Next base: position 18,815 of record PQWD01010511.1, read on the forward strand.
TACTATCATACTAGCTTCGATTATAATCGTAAGGGTAAAATATCATTTATCTTTGTCCAGGTACTGATAAACCTGTATACGTTTTTGAAACGTTTAATAAATAATAAGAGTAAGTTTTTATGAAGTATTATGAACTTTTTATGAAATTATGAATACTAATCAACAACGATAAGAGGAGTTTTAACAATAAGGGTTCAATGTTGTAATAAAACAAGTTTCGTTTTCGATATTAAAGTTTAGTGTCTATCGCGGCTTTAAACAGTGGCACGTTTGAAAGAGAATCTAGCACCCCATTGATAGATGATTATGTCCACCATTATTTTTCCCAGTATGGGACAACTAAAACCCAGATTGGCAATCTCAATATAGAAAGAAAGAAAAGAAATATGTTTTTGCTTAGTCCAAATTTTAGTCCTTCGGCCATTACTTATGAAGCCATCACTCGCTATGAGCGCTAGAAGACCAATAATAACAAATTTATTTTGGCTACAATCGAAAAACTTTGATATGTAGCAAAGATGGCTCCTCATTATAGTTGGTAACACAATGGACATTCTACATGAACGGTTTATGTGAAGGGTTAGGATTTTTCTCTCGTAGAGGATAACGTGATTAACCACCCAAAATTGTGCAATTTGAGTTTAATTGCAGTTAAATGCTGTTTAAAATTCAAATTAACGCATGCCAGTCGGCATTCATGCAGTAGATTATAAAAAAAAAACGCTCAGATCCATGTCCCCCAAAATTAAAATTTAAACGATTCCATACTAATTATTCTTCTAAATATCAAAAATAGGTTAATATTTCAATAGGTAAATAGATCATTGACAACATTTTACATGAAATGGTTTTGGTGGGATTTAAATTTAAACAAACTGTTTATGATTAGACTAATTTCTTAACTAGGCCTCTAACCTCTTCATATTGCCCTTAACAGAAGTTATCGAGTTTGGTACGAAACTGCCAATTGGGCGCTCGTTCCCAATAATGTCTAAAGTCTCAAAAGTCAAGATTGGGGGACTGGTCCTATGCAAACAGGCGAGCTGAGGCGCAAAACCCGCCATTAAAACATTCTTCGTAAAAGTTTTCTTAACGCTTCACCACGAATATTATGACTGAATAATCCTGCGGTTTAAAATTAAACAAACAGTCTATTTAACATGAGATATAATACATAGATATTATGAAAGTTAAACCATTTACTAAATTCCTACCATTTTAACGACTTTAATTTACAGTGGTTATGTGTAACTAAAACAGCACATCATTTAATTATATATAGTTGATTTGGGCAATACCCATAGTAAAATTATATTCTTTAAGTTTTGAATGCAAAAACTTGCTAGTCAACAAAACACAGTATCAAAGCATGCAATTTACCAAAATAAAAAATATATTTTTAGCGCTGAGAATTCACATGTCCAAAATATTTTTTTAAATTTCATTGTTATTGTAAATTAGAACTCTGTTTCCTTTGTTTACTTTACACTTAATATTGATTATTAGATTAGTGTAACCACTGTGAAACTCCCTTTCTTCGCTTGTTACCGAATTTAACGGGTACTTTTAAGTAACATAAAAATTAAGCAAGATCTAAATCGTCTGTACAACTCAAGTTATTCAAGAAGAGTGACCAAATTCTGAATTTGTTAATTAAATCTCATGATATTATCAGACCGTTGATTCAGAGCATTCCAATCCAAGTTCTGCTTGGTTTAAATTCCATAGTTGTCTTTTTAATAAGTCTAACTTCTTAAAATATTGATCACGTTCAATATTGAATGTAGTACACAAATACTAACTACAAGCAGAATACATTTCTTGTTCGTGATTGTCATAGTTCTTCCGTTTTGTGTATTGGAATTGACCTGATTTTCACTAGCTTTTCCTCGATAAAAATACAAATGACAAAATCGTACCTTGAAACTTGATGATATTAAATAATATTGATTTTGGTTAAATACATATTAATGTAAAGTAGTGGTTACCTCAATATGACTTTTGTAAACTGATTACTCATATGTCGAGATTTGTATTTAGTATTGTACTTTTATCATATTGTTATACAGTAGAGCG